>JAUCMU010000033.1:20037083-20056537 GCA_032275025.1 Enteromius treurensis
CTAAAAGGAACGAAATGCACGAGATGACTCGAAAAAAGATTTGTTCATTTTGCTGAACGAGACTCAAAGGTCTGAGTTGGTTAAATGATCCGAACTTCCCATCTCTATCGTGCCGCTCTGCTGCCGGGTGTTGACCAATCAGTCATGGTAAATGATACCTCATGCCAAACCCAGACCAATCACTGTTCCATTCACACCCCCTCCCCTTCCCTTCTGTTCTCTGTGCTGTGTGTGTGATGAATGTGCTACTGGCAAACGTAACGCAAGTAACTAGCTCGGAAAAATTTTAATTTTCCATCCAATTACCATCACTTCCCAGGCTCCTTTGGCTGACTCGCACCCAGCGCCTCAAGCCATTGCCCTCGCGCAACCTAGCATTACATGGCCGGCCGCTCCAGCCGGAGCCACCTCCCCCTCCAGCCAAAGATCTAAGACCCAGGTTCCAGCAAACCGGGGCAATGCTTTATTCTGCGGGTTTTCCTCCCCATAGCTTCGCTGGAGCCTCCGCCACTCAGTCTCTCCCAGTGTCTAATCCTCTCATTTCTACCTTTTCTTCTTTCCCTGCTGTTTCCACCACCTCAGCCCCTAGCTTTTGCGCATCCCCCACTAACCCTACCACCCCTTCCACCTCCTGCCCTCCCTTCACTCTCCAGCCCGCCAGCTGGCTGCCTATGCCATCCAACGCTGTCGCTCTGGAACCCACCCCAGTGTCTTCTTCTCTTCGAGCTCAGATTCTATCAGGTGCGGACGTTGACCTTTTTTCTCTACTCTCCCCTCAGCACAAACCGATCCTGAATCCAGTCCCAGAATTCACGCTACAAGAACGTTCCCCTGAGTTCAAGCTACAAGAGCGTTTCCCTGAGTTCACGCTATAAGAGCGCCCCCTTGAACTCATGCTGCAAGAGGGCTCCCTTAAACCTGCGCCTCCTGAGCGCCCTCCAGAGTTTGCTGTATGAGAGGAGTCCTTGAAGTCTCATAAATCCCCGCCCTCCCACCTACCAGCGCCAGCATGGCCAGAGTGCTCCCCGACTCCACCTTCGGCCTCCAAAGCCAGAACTTCGCCTCGATCCCCCGACCCGTCGGCTCCACCATGGGCCCTAGTTCCCCCCTCTACTTCGGGCCCGTCTGGCCACCAGCTCCACCAGGCTTGATCGTTCGGGACACCCTCCATGTGCCTTTAGTTCTGTCCTCGTTAGTATGTGTATTTAAGTGTCTGTGTTTTAACTCTCAGTGTCAGTCCTTAAGTGTTTACCCGTATGTTCCCGTATGTAAGTTTATGATTAAAAGAAGTGTCTTTTGCAAGATCTTTGCCTCTATCATCCTGAGCCACTCTATCATCCTCAGCCAGCATGACAGAACAGTATTTTTGAATAAATTTTTAGATTTAAAAAAGTCTAATTTCATCAGTGACTTACTGAAAATCCCTGCTAGGCAGGAAATATTGCATTACTTTTCCCACTCATACTTCAGACGGGAATCCCTTGGCTTGATTTGCTGTGACTGAACGGATAGATTAGCCACAGAATATCCAGGGAGTGTCCTGCCAAGATGAAAGGAGCCCTCCTCTAGACACCCCATCATCCACGACTCACATTCCATCAATCTAGAGGTCATAAAGCCCACAGTCCAGGAGCAGACGTGGTGACATAATGAATCTACCACTTGACAAAGCCTTCCTGCAATTAAATACGCTCATTAGATAAGAACACCCTAATAAAAGCTGCTGTTATGCAATGAGAAATAAGAGTGGCTGATGACAATTTTTGTTATATAGATATGAATTATTGTAGTATAACAATTATAGTTATTTAATGTTTGTAGCATGTTTCAAAGCAGTTGCAGTGGTTGCTTTCTGGTGTTCATGTCCACAGCACAAATGCTGCTGAGCATCAATGTTTAAAGCCGTGTTACAATTCACAGGGTCCCTACGCAGTTTCACAGCTCCCTACAAACTCAGCATGGGGTGTCTGTAGAAGTTCACTTCACTTGATAATATTTGTTCCTTTGCAATGGCCTGCTACAGTACATCATCAAACACAGCTGACGCTTGAATCACACAGATCCTAGGTGTCCATTATGTAAAATGCATAATACTTAAAGTAATAGCTCACCCAAAAATAAAAATTCTGTTATCATTTACTCACCCTCAAGTAGTTATAATTTCAATTATTTCAGTTGTGTTGCTGTCTATGGAGGGTCAGATGGCTCGCTGATATCATCAAAAATATCTTAATTTGTGTGCCAAAGATGAATGATGGTCTTACAGGTTTGGAACGACATGATAGTGAGTAATTAATGACAGAATTTTCATTTTGGGGTGAACTAATCCTGGTGAATAACAGTTGTGTGTATAATGTGAAAACAAGTGTGATATGGCTCATTTATATTCATGTGTCTTTTTACCATGTGTTGTGCACTTTATACTTGCCCACAACTGCTTAGCAACACTCCTAAGGTGAATTTAACATTTTTTATTACATTCCCTTCAAATTGGAATCTCACTTATTTGAGTATTTAAATATTATGAAGTATATTTAAGATATAGATGCATAGATGTCTGTCTTGTCTGTTAAGTTTGGTAATTTGCGTTCAGTTTCATTACATGTGTATATACTGCCTTTATGTGCAATCAGACACTTCAGAAGACATTTTTTCGTAAGTAATTACGAGATTGTCAAGTGCTTTGTTGTCAGAATGAAAAGAAATCATGGAGGAAGTCTTATTCATGAGATCATTGTTGCACACTTACTGTAGAAATCCTATGATTAAAGTATAGGAAACACTTTGTCTATATCCATTGGATATAAATAGTAACCTTTCTAATAAAATACTAATATTTTTACCAAAATGTAATTTTGGCTCACTAATGATGCTGAAATTTTGGTCACAGCTGTTTTCACTGTGTACGATATATACAATTGGAGTCAAATGGTTATTTAGTACACATGACTGTAATGACAAGAGAAAGCAATTCAGATGATGTGGGAAATATAAATATTAATCAACCTGGTTTTCACCTATCTGAAAATTCTGAGTATCAAAAGCCTTGTCCACACGAATACGTTTTTATTTAAAAGCACATCTTTTTCTCAGCATATGAATGTTTTACTTTGTACACTCTTCGTAGCACAGTCCTATAAAGATTACAGAAAATGTACTTGTGTTTACTGCAAAACAAGAGTGCAGTTGCGTTTTAAACAAAATGATCAGAAGAATTGCACTTTAAAACAAAAACACTATTTTCAAATCTAATTTGTAAATTGATTAGTCTCACCTGTGCCTTGGAAATGCAAATACTTGATGCAGGATATACTGAAATTACATATTTTTAATAACACATCTGTAAAATAACTAACTGCCAAAATGGCACTGCGTAACTGATGCTTGCCTAAGCAAACCATGCTAATTATGGTTTCTCATCGTCCCGTGCTATTATCTTTTTGAGTGATGCACATTTATATAGATTGTCTTATTGTATAAACTGTGCAGTGGTGATTATTTCAGTATGTTCTTTATGTTACATTAAGATCTATTCTTGACAGAAAGGATGTGAGTCATAAATGCAGTAATGTGACATCAAAGCAATCTGGCTTATCACTCACTCTTTCATACACACACACACACACACACACACACACACACACGCAAGCTGCATCAGCCAAGCCAATAATAAAAGAAGTCATTTTTTGATGATGCAATAAACTACTTTCTTCTAACACAACTTAATCTGAACAACTATATGTAACCCATTCATAGGTTGATTAGATAGCTTGTCTGTTTGACGACCATTAGCAAATATGGGGAATGTTCTAGAAACCAGTGTTAAAATAATGTTTTTTTTTCCTTGTTGGAATCACTTTGGGAATTATTTGCCAACTTTGCCAAAAAAAATTTAATCTATTCAACTTCTGAAAGCTAAGCATTTAAAACAACAGCTGACATAACTGCATCACTTATAATTGTGCTAACTTTTTTTCACAGAATTGCAGAGAAAACAATCACTTCATCCGATGTTTAGGTGAATAAAACTTGACAGCCTTGGAGTTCCACAACTGTTGACTTTGTTCTCACTCACCGTACTTATGTGTGTGTGTGTGTGTGTTTGTGTGTGTGAATGTGAAACAGGGTTGCCAGGTTTTCGCAACAAAACCTGCCCAGTTTCAATTCAAAAATAGCCCAATCACAAGTCATACAATATGGTCATTCATATATCTCAGTCAAGACATCCTCTGTGGCTCTGTCTGATACCAAGGATGCCACTATTTCTTACTCACACACACTGTGTGAAGGCCTCAGGTGCGAGTCTCAATCTTTTTGAGTGCGTGTGTGTGGGTGTATGAACGAAACAATATTGCACCAAAGATAATATTAGAAACAAACCCGTATGTGGTCCAAGGCCAGAAACTGTCTACAAGCCAGCTATTGGATGTCATGATGCAAAAGGGAATCTACGGAAGACGAACAGCTCTATCTACCTATTTCCAACCACTACCTTTGCAAACTTTCTATAGCTCACGCTCCAGCCTCTGTGGCTCTTGGTGTACTGCAGAGGGATGTATCAGCTTTCAATCTCAGCCAAGTACACCATCAAATATTCATGCCTGTGCTGCGTAGAGATGCCAAATACACATTTTACTGAGGACTATTTGTTTTGTGTTCTCAGGAATGTATTACAAGCTTTTGATCATCAAACCACTGAAGAGAAAGCAGGACAATGACTGAGCAGCATGTCTACAAACTCTAGGAAAGCCGTTATATACTTATATACTATATGGTTGTTTAAAGCTTCTTGTGATGTACTGTAGTCACACCTACAGGCTACAATGAATGGTTTTGGCACGATTCCTAACAGCTGTTTTCGATGAGGTATTCATTTGTAAAAGTCTACTCATATCTGCCTCTTCCCTCACATTGTATTAATGAGGTAAATATGAAGCTTATGATTCATATTTGTCACTGATGTGGAATGAAGTCCAGAATTGAAGACGGTAGTGTCATGCTGTTTAGACCATTAGTAAAATGCTTAATCATTGAAGTAAATGCATGGACTATTTTATAAACACATCATAGATTTTACCAAACTCTTGGATGTCTTTTTTGAGTGTTATAGTTTCTGATGTTTTATAGATTGCTATTACAATTTGCCCTACATTTCTTCTAAAGCTAATGGAATAGAGATTGTGATCAAACCATTCATTCTATCAAACTATACCAATGCATTCTAGTCTAATTAAAACTAATTAAATAATTTATAATATAATTAACATGACTACTATCATAAACATATTATTTTAAAATGTGTTTTACCTATTGGTTTTTCCCACCAACATTAAAAATGGCAGAATAAGAATAAGAATAGGGTTGATTTTGACACTGGGAAATTTTGATGCAACCGGCAAAGCAAGAACCAATTCCAGCAAGGTGCCCTAATATTTCTTCTTTAATGAGAATAGTAAAGAATAGGAGCCGAAAGAGACATCAGCCAAGGGTAGGTGTTCATCCTGATGATTTATTCATGATCCAATTATGAGCTTCAACCAACATTCTGTCACAAGTGCAGTGACATTTCGACTACTATTAATTGCTTTATACAGTCAGTCTGATAATCATGCAACACTAAATTTCATTCAAAGATGCTCCATTCATATGTAAAGCAGATCTAACTGGTGACTGGTGCCATAACTGTGTTGTATCCTTAATAGTCCAATGGACACTGAACATTGATGAAGATTGCAAATGTCAGGCATTTATCGCTCGTTGGGAGAACCAGAGATTACTACTTTCCGAAAGCATGTGTCAGAGTTTGTGTTTAGTTTCTGTGTTTTGCTCCCCATGTGTCTGCCCCTTACCCATATTTGACAGAAAGACTGACCAAAACTGAAAGGGAAAGATGATTACCCTGAAGGAAATTCTTCACCGCCTCCTAAATGGACTCATTCCTCTTTCCGCTCCGCAAGAGCAATGGCCAGGAAGCCATCCTCCATTGCCCGGCTCGCGCCTCGCCATTCGACCGAACCCGCTCCCGAAAGCGCCCATCTTTGCTGGGTTTTGAGTTTGGTGTGCAGGCTTGTTTCTGCCTTTTTACTTATCTGTTATTTTATCGCTTCATATTTAATGACATTTTGTTGTTGTGGCACAAAAATTGATCTGATAAAAGATCGATTGGCACTGAAGACTGCTGTGTCACACCCGGTTAGCACTTAGAATAAAGTCAAAAAATCATATTAGCTGACTGGCTTAACCAGCAACAGCCTGCTGTTTTCTTAGCAGTAGGAACACCTTGCTCAGCCAAATTTATTATCTTAGTTTTGCTGGTGAATAGCATGATTATATTGGTTGGTCCTGTTAGATTAGCAGATATTGTAGCCAAGAATGCAGGTGGGTGGTACAAGGCAGAGGACACCTTGTTTTACTAAGAAAAGCCAGTGTTAGCATACATTAATACACTTTGAACAGAGCACAAACTTCACTCTTTACCACAGTATAGCACACTAAAAATTCTTAAACAAAAAAATGGCATAACGAAAAATTAAGCAGTCACACATTCCCCCTGCTCATATTTCTCAAAAACACATAGAATAACACTCAACTGTCTGCTGTTCATCCCCTCAAGGCTCACGCAAAGCATGCAGGGCACTGCAAAACCTCTTGATAACGCAATATCTTATTATTCATCCACGAATTCTTTATGGTTGCACAGTTGGAGTTAAAGCGCACCAAATATCAATTTCAAGAAATAAATAAATGCTTTAATATCACTGGAGCACATTTCCTAGTTTTATAAATTAAAGGAGGTAGACATCAATATCGTCTAAGTAATAAATCACTTTCACAATCACAATGACCTCTAATTAAATATTTAAGTAAAACTTGTTGTTTAATAGCCATCATACAATATCAAATACACCTCTGCAATTTTTAAATACAAATAGATTAAAATCATATAACAATTAAGTAATATTTGATTCTCAAAGGGATGAGTAGAGACTACATTTCTAATTGTGAAAGTTATTATGATTATCTGCTTGAGCATCATCACAGCTTCTTGGCAACAGCGTGGAGAAATCTATCCGCCCCCATCCTCTGATTTGTAACGCGCAGCTTTGACTTGATCCCTATTCAATACATTATCCAGACATTAAACTCCCAGCTGTCAGCATGCGAGGACTAATACAGCCATTACCACCAGAAGCAGCAGCACAGCAACCATAACTTCAAAAAGATAATATTAGGATTTCACAATAATGCATGCACAACGTGCGCACTCCCCTGGCACAATAAAACAGCGGGGCTCCAGGAGATGTTGTACACGAGACGGTAAACAAACAAGCCAAAGCAAAAGCATTTTTGTGCCATCAATATGCCCATAGTATTTCCAGACGCCTCAAGGAGTTCAATTATTTAAGTATCACCCCTCCCCTGTGTTTAGCACCCAAGCACAGCCTAAGCTCTGCAGCAATAGCGTTATAAACGCAATGCCTGTAACTGTTACATCAAAACGCCCACTTTTAAAAGCCGTTGAAGTTCGGAACGAATCTTTGAGTCGTTTGCTCAGTCCTTTCTTGTGCGACACAATTGAGAATAGTTCATCAGAAGCGAGGTGAATGTAACAATAGTGCGGCTTACCTTTCAAACACGTCCTGTGGTTTATGTCCGGTAGGATGCTTCTGTCTGTCTGCATCAGCACCAGCGCACACGGGGAGCGCCCATCCGCTCAGGGACCGTGTAGAAAGAGACGCGCCTTCAACAAACACGAAAACGAAAAAAGTTCCGACTTTGCGTTTCTGCTTATCGCAGAAACTGGCTTGTTGGCAGAAACGTTAACCACATCTTAAAATGCTAATTTTAAGTCGTAAGTCAATGTTTTACATGTATTAAACGCTTACAGGAATAATTAAATGAACGTATTTGATAAACGTTGATTTGCACTGCCATCTGCTGGTGAGCGTCGTAAGTGCACATTGTGTGGAAAACAGCGTTTTTCAGCGGGATACACATATAAAATATAAATATAAACTCACATAGTAATACAACAATAATAGATACACACCTAAACATGCCCATATAACGTGTAGCTATATTTGTTTTTCTTATTTCCAGTGGAGCTGGATGCTGTATCCACACCAACAGGCGGTGCTAAACTACTGAGACACATCGAGAACAGAAGCTCAGTATTACGAAATTATAACCGAATTGCTTTTTCTGAATGAATTATATGTGGTTTATTGCAGGGTGAGTGAGGGATGTGCTCCTGTGCGGATTCAGCGGCTCTTCAGGTCTAGCCGGCGTCAGGTAATAAACATCCCCGTCCTGTCTTTATTATAAGCTTCTGTTTCAGACAGATATGATGCTTCGTGCTTTGTTGTTCCTTATACTATTTGTCACGAACCATTTCATTAATGTGTATGTTCGTATAAGAAAAATAAAATTGTAATATGTAGACCTCTGCGATTCATTTTATTAATCTGTTTTGTTAATGCATCCATACGGTTCATCACATCTTTTCTCACTCCATTGTATGAAAACAATGCATTTTAGCGTCATTATTACTAATAAAAACATAGTATGTATATTTAAATTCTAAAGGATGTCGATTTTGTTCTGGGTAAGGTGGTAGTCTGTACAGAAATGTGATATCTGAGGGATTGAGGGCTTGGGGGTTATGCAGGCTATCCGTTTCTTGATGTTGTACACTGTATAAACTGATGCATGCATTTATTCATTTTTTACTGTTAAAATACTTCATCCATACTTAATAGTACTTTACATAGTTTAATGTGCAGAAACGTTTAAGACACATTATTTTATTACTGAATATAAACTGTAAAAACTACTTAGCAACATAGACTGAACCAATGGCTTGAGTGGGGGGCGGGGCTACCTGTTTTGCAGACCAATGGAAGACAGGGGAGTATTTGGGAAACAGGTTTGAAATACACATTATATCTGGAATTTACGGTGGCGAAGAGGTGTAAAACAAATCACAATTCTGAAAAACAAAAGAACAATTCTTAAATCACTACAACAATTCAGAAAACATTACAAGAAGAAAAATCACATAAACCGGAAGAGGTAGAATCAGGGTATCTTTCGTGCATTCCATATCCGTTTTCAAACTAAAAAATGGAAACCAAAAAAATGAAACCGAAAACCAAACAGAAAACTGAAAACAGAAAAATATATTCTTAATATAATTCTCAAATCATCTCTACTTGCCTAAAATAAAATCTAGATATAAAACAGTTCTATACATCCAAAATCCCAATGTTAGTTTAAATGTTTGACCTACATAAATGTGTGTCAAGGCACTCCAGCCTTAGACTCTTTTCTGTGTGTTTCATGTCTTTCTCCCTGTTTCAGTCACCGGACTCCATTCCCCAGAATGCACCTCTCCCCCACAGCTGTTGCTAGTTAGGTTCTATCATTCAATCAGTACCACCTGCAAAAATACCAGTCTGTTTGTCTGTCTAGTCACGGTTCATTACACTGTCTACCCGGTCATTGCCTGTCATTCGTGTTCTCGTATCTTGTTTGTTTGTTCGGACTCTGATATTACGGTATTTGACCATCGCTTTGGATTACATTTATTCTCTCGACTCTGCCTGCGTGGTTACTGTCTGCCGGTGTTTAAGACTGTCTGTTTTGACCCTGAGCCTGAATAAACCTTTTTGCACGTGAACTCGCACACTTCTCGCTCTCCTCATTCGTGACACACACAGTGCGTACAGCCGTACACACACACATATATTAAATGGCAGTGCATCACGCAGTTTGCCAAACAGACTTTAGTATGTGGTTATAATAAATCAGGTGCTGTGCTAAAGATGTAGGCTAGTATTTGATTCAGGTGCAAAGTAAATAAATATTTATGAGGTAAACTAATATTTCACACATAGGTTACTAAATTTATTCATACAAAAAAAGAAAGCTCTGTCTATAGGCTCTGCCTCGGTACAGTTTGTGACAAACCATTCGTTAGTATGGCTGTTTAATGAAGAGAAAGATATCAAATGTAGTAGAAATAATAAACTTGTAGAGGCGGAGGACTCTAATTATGTTTTAATGTTTGGCTGACCAATCAGCGGAGAGGGGCGTTTCACTCCGCCCTTGTGTAGAGTTCGAACTTTCAAGTAGTTTACTCGTTTTCTGTCCCTGAATGAAAAAACGAAAAATGGAGCAGAATTCTTGTTTTTTTGTTTTGTTTGAACAAATAAAAAATGAAAAAATTATAATCTTTTTCGGTTTCCGTTTTTTAGTTTGATAGCGCATATGGAATGGACGGAAGATTCCCTCATTAGGTAGGTATAGTTTGAGATCGCGCCACTCACCGCTGACTCCACAAGACATCTGTCAATCAAGGAATACAGGAAGAACAGCAGACTAGTGGTACAAATTCTTAAAGTAACAGTTTAAAAATATTTTATGAATTACCCTTATTATGTAATAAAAAAAATATGCATGTACCTTTGCATTATAATAACTACCATTATTACTTTTGTGTTTTCTGACTTTTCATTTTGTTTTCTGAATTGTTATTAATTATGAGATTTGCGTTTGTAATTTGTTATTTAGTTTTCAGAATTGTGATTTGTTTTCCACCTTTCGGCCACCGTAGGGAACTTATTTACCCATGAAATTTCAGTTATTACTTTCGAACCAAGGAGGACATCATTCTAGTTCACATACCTAGCCGAGTAAAATTCTTCATTGACAGCCAGTGAAAATAACTTTGCTGTATATTCTTTCCTGATTGTCATTCAAGTAGTGTTAATTTTCATAGGAAAAAACTGCTATTACAATGGTCAAGATGAATTGTATGATTTTATTATTAAATATCTGAATTAAGACTTTCTTATTTTAATCCTACACAGGCATGTTGTTCAGGATGGTAAAACTCAGACTACTCAACACAATTGCACCGGCATACTTCTACACTGCAACCGTGGTCACATTAGCTTTGCACTTCTTCCTCTTCATGCCCACTGTTTTCCAAACTCCAGATGTTGATCTAAATGTCCCCATGCTGGTCCACATCACCGTCTTTCTCTTCTTTATGGGGAACGCTTTGGGTAATTACACGATGACTATTTGGTACCCATCTGAGAGTGCCAACGAGACTGTAATTCCAGTCTGTTCACCTGACTGCCCGGACAGAATTGATGCCCACTACCTCCTTAATGGACGCCACTTCTGTAAAGTCTGTAAGAAAGTGATTCTAAAACGGGACCATCACTGCTTTTTCACAGGAAACTGCATCGGGAATAGGAACATGCGCTATTTTATTATGTTCAGCATCTATACGTCCTGCTGTTGTCTGTATTCGTTGGTAATCGGGGTGGCGTATCTTACAATGGAATACTCCATTTCCTTTGAGAACCCACTGACGTTCCTCACTCTTCTACCACTCTCAACAGGTTACTTCTTCCTTGGTAAGTTTAATTTGGATTTTTTCTTGAGGCTTTCCAATTTCACTTTCCAACACTCCACTATTTTTGAAAATAGACTAATTTTTACCATTTTCTAATCCATTCAGCCGATCACTGGGTCTGGCGGTAGCACTTTTAGTTGTATCTTAGCATAGATCATTGAATCTGATTAGACCGTTAGCATCTTGATCAAAAATAACCAAATAGTTTTAATGTTTTTCCTATTTATAATTTGACCCTTCTCTAGTCACATTTTGTAGTAAGAAAGATAGAAAATGGAAAGTTGTTATTTTCTAGGCCGATATGACTTGCCTGCAGCTGTCACAATGATATTAAGCAGTGCCTGAAAATGCTGGGGACTGCAAAGTTTCTTGATTATTACGCCAGAATGTGAGTATAGTACCTAGCCATATCGGCATAGAAAACGGCTCTTTTCATTTTCTGCCAGTCTTAGTACACAATGTAACTAAAGAAAAGTCAAGTTTTAAATAGGAAAAAAATATCAAAACTCTTCTGACATTTTTTAGTGTGATGCTAACGGTCTAATCAGATTCAATGATCTATGCTAAGCTGCAGTTAAAAGTGCTTCCGCCAGACCCGGAGATCGGCTGAATGGATTCAAAAACAGTAAAACCCAACTGGAAAATGTTCCTGTTTTCAAAAATAGTGTAGTGTTACTTTAAGAATAATAACATTCTTTCTTTTCTCCCCTCAGGTTTGATTTCAGGTCTCCAGTTCTTTCTGGTTATAATGCTGTACGTCTGGCTGGGTATCGGACTAGTTAGCGCCGGTTTCTGCTGTCAGCAGCTTCTTCTAGTTGCCCGAGGACAGACCTGGTGCGAGCTGCAGAAAGGGCAGCTGTCAGAGAGTCGCGGGACCTGGCGTGCCAACCTGACTGATGTTTTCGGTTCTCAATGGGCTCTGGGCCTTTTCCTGCCAGTTCAGACTGTGGAGACCATACCTGGGAACTGGCAGCCCTACCATGATCACAAACATGACTGAAAAGCCAAGAACTTGCCATATCAGTGTGTTTATCATGATTTGACCCATGTGCACCAGTTATTAAATGTGATAAGGGCTTCAGTGCATGCAACTGATCTACCTTTTTAGAGGATTTCTGTCATCGCTGTGCAAATTAGGAGAGCGTTATGTCACAAAGAGGTAGTAACACCCATATCTATGTCTATCAGCACTGTGCCGAAACTCAATTTGAGCCCTAGTTCAGGGCAGCAGTGATTAGCAGAGGTAACATCAGAGAAGGAGGCCAGGATAAAAGCATAGATGGGTATATACAAAACAATACACACTAGGTAATCAGCACACTATTACACAAGTGGCCTGCTAAAATGTGGGTGACACTTAGTTGAAATGGAATTGAACTGGCCACAATCACAATAATATAAAAAAAAATCCACATAGGCTAAAAATACTATAACAAATACTAAAAAAAACATTTGTATTAATTATATTTACATTAATTGACAGTTAGAATGCAACACAAGACTTCTGCTTTGAATAATTGCTGTTCATCTGAACTATATTCATCATCCTTATGGTTTGCCCAAAAATATTAAATATAAAACTATTTTCAACAATGATAATTTAAAAAATTATTTTCAAAATTTTAATATTATCAAATTATTATTGTTTTTACAGTATTTGTCGCAGCCTTAGAGAGCATATGAGACCTTCATGAGAGAATTTCTAACATTTGCATTCATCCTGTTTGCTACCTCAATTCTAATTCATTTCAGTTTATTTCATCTGAACCAGAATATAATTTTCAGTTTATTTCTGAAAAGCACATATGTACTTTATGTCAACGTAATTTTTCTAAAAACCTGTGATGTTTCATATCTTTAAAAAGTTATGGACCGTTTAAATATTATATACAATTAAAATGACTTATTTTATTAGTAGAATAACCAATTTAAAATAATTTTCTATTACTTACAGTAAATGGCAAGTATAGTGAGGTTTTGTCATCAAGGCCTGCATAAAGCATTGAGTTTGGTGCTTAGTTAGTTTTTTCTTTTTAAATGTCAAATAATTTAGATTTACTGCACAATCAAACCAAGCAGTAAATTTGTGCTATTTTTTCCCTTAGCGATCTGTCCAACGTGGACAAAGTAATTAGTTATAATGGAGGGTCAATGTTCTGTAACTGAAACCCTCTTATAAAACAGCAATCCACTATTATGTTTCATGTCAGCCTTTCAGTTATTATAAGTGCACGCTTACAAAAGCACTGCTCTCAACCCTGTTTGATGTTTTGAAACATGGCCCACGACATCCTTTGGCTGCAGTTGAACTGAGCATCATATCTTATCAAAATATCCTTAACGTCAGTCTTAACTGGATCAGATGTCTATGTTGTTTTAGATTCAGGTTAGTTGTTCAGAAGCTGGAGTTTATTATCCCATCACAGCTGAGACGATATATTCACATAATTAATATCGACCGCCTTTTTAGTGTTATACCGTTGTTAATTAATATGAAGTTTCTGTATTTGATGCATGAAAAATATGGCATGCAATGCCGATGAGCATTTTCTGTTTTTTTGTGATTGATTTATTTCTAACCCAAATAGGTTACCCCCAAAAACCTTTCCATAAAATGACTTTAACCAAAACACAACTTTAAGGTTTTTTTCTTTCAGTTTCAATATCAAAACATGTTAAACCACGATTAGTGAACAAATAGTTCAAACTTAAAATAATCTTGAAATATATTTAAAACACCTTTATTTTTGAAGGCACATAAAAAGTCAAACGACACCTACAGAATACAAAACTGCACTTCAGTACGATGCTAAACCTAAACGAGACTATTGCATAGATTCCTACTGCAAAAATGTGTCATTTAGTATCGGGTTCTGATAAATCAACACAATGTGTTTATATTTTTGGAAAGCAAATACAAATGCAATCTAGAAAAACGTACAGCAAAGTACACTTGCGCAGTGTACATGCTATCACACAGTGCATTCATTACTCCACTAAACCTGACCTTATTAGTACCCAATTTCCCAAACACAATAAACAGTCTGTATGCATGCAGTATAACAGATTGCTACAGAAAATACAAATTTGCCAATTTGCTCATTCACATCCAAACCTAAAAGACAATCACTACCTCCATTAAGAATGTAAACAACTCAATAATACGACAAGGCATTATAAATAACAACCACATTTGAAGTGCTACTTCAAATACATTCTGACCAGCACAAATGGTTATTAGTCTTCTTAATGTCCATTGGTCTTTCCCATAGATAACAACAAGAACATTTACTTAGAGATGCAACACGTACACATACAAACAATATTATTACAAACACATTTCTACTCAATTTCACATTTTCCTCTGAATAAAAAAAGCATTATTGTGCACTTAAGTATAAGTACTCTTATCTTTACCATTTGCTAAAGGCATTTATTAGATACAGTGATTAGAAAAGCTTTTTTTTTTTTTTTTTCAAAAGCTATTGTTGCGCTCCAGTTCTGTTTTTTTTCAAGGCCTCCTTTTCAAATAGTGGTGAATTATATTTAAATACTAGAACTAGATGTTCTTTTCAAATTGAGTGTGCTCATAAATTCTGAACCACTGTATCACTTTATTCAGAAAAAGGTCTGGACACACGCTCTTATTTTGGATAGATAATGCTTGGAGTGATAACTATATCTCTATATGGACTCTATTGAAGACTCAAATCTTTGATGTTTCCAACTGATATAATGACAAGATGACGAATGTGCTAAACAACCGATTAGAAAAGTTAGAAAATATGACTGCTTAAATACTCAAATCCGAACCAGCTGCTACACCATGCAACCCACATCTGTGATATCCTGCTTTGCACCCTTTACAGAGTCCGCCGGTGAGTCCACTGGGGTCTGCTCGCTGTTTCCAGAGTTCTGGAGGATTAGCTGCAATCTCGTCCAGACTTTGGGATCTCCGCTACATATGGCCTCCAAGAAGAGGTCGGTCTGAGCCTGCAGACTCTGAAGCTGGGCCTGGGAACGTTTATTTTGTCGAATAAGTTCCTTTGTGCGCAGTGTGATGCCCAGTAGCCCCGACCGATTCAAAATGTTATAGGTGTTGCAGAAGCGTTTGTGTTTGCTGAAGCTTGGGGAGAGGGCTTCTGGGAAATTCTCCACGTCACTGCTCTGGGTGATTGAAGCTTTGGGACTCTTTTGAGGGAATGAAGCGAGGAAGGAGTCGGTGCAAAGTGGGAATGGTGAAGTGGTGGTGTGGGGCTCCTGAAGGTCAGAAAGCCTGGATGAGGAGCTTTCCACAGCCACGTCTTCAAAAGCGTGACCAGTCTCTCCCATAGAAGCAATGTCAGGGTCTTCATCATAATCGGTGAATGTCTCTGACGCATCCTGCTTCAAAGAGGAAGTGTGGAAAGATTTTTCGTTGTGGCGGCGTCGTTGATGCCTTCCAGCATGACTGTGGTTTGACCTCTTGTTGATGGCACTAAGACCCTCGTCGACTGTAGATCCTTGTGGGGAAAGTTTTGGAAAGGTGTTTTGCACTGGGACATGCTTCCTGGAATTTTTCTGCTTGCCAGAGCTTTGGTTGGGACAGTCACCAGCTGGAGTGACTGGCTGTAGGAAAAGCAGCTGGGAGTGAGGAACCACATCTAGTGAAGCTTTTAAGCTCCAGGGTTTTAATGCTGGGGCCATGAAGTTGGGCTGAAACAAGAATGATCAATAATTTTGTTAAACAGACACATACTTTTGAGTTCTCATTCACATTAGCAGGAGGGGTCAGTGAGTCACATGTTTTTCAGTCAATGCTACACTTCTTCTATGAGTGGAAGATTTATGGATTTACGGATTTATGGAAATGGATTTATCAAACTTAAGGGAACACACAATGTCAAAAATGTCAGGGTGATGTAACTGTCTTGATCAAAAACAGATCCTCATTTGTGTGCAATTTAAAATATATATGACTTCTGGCAAAGTTAGTTCAGGTTGTAAAATGTCATATGGTGACAATTATATTTATTTATGAATTAATAAACCAGACTGCTTGCAAAATAATTAAATATCCATGTGTGTATGTCTGGTGTGTATAAATATATATTAGTCCTGTCAAAAGATTAATCGCAATTAATTAACTACACCCAAAATATAATTTTTGTTTACAGAATGTGTATGTGTGTGTGTGTTGTGCATCTTTATTATGTATATATAAATACACATAAGCTCTCATATAAACTCCAGGCAAAAATTATTTATATATATATATATACACATACACATACAGATATACATAACATTTTTCAAAAGCACATGACAGTACATTTTATATGCTGTATGACTACATTTTTACTTCTCTTTGGAATTGCAAATAACCTTATGTAATTGACCCAGCTGCAATATTTATTAAACAATAGTTATAGTTATCAGCTCATTCCGTTGTGCAGCATGTCTTTTCTTCCTAGCTATGATAAGCAGCAGCAGGAGACTTTAAATGCACAAGCGGAAAACAGCTTTACACACCAGAGGCAAAAAGACAGTAGGCAAATCCTGTCTCCTATTGCGTATCATAAAAACATTTAATTATCCACACCAATAAATGTCATTAGGTTTTGTGAAAAAACGTGATATATCTCACCGTATATTAATATCCCAACTGAATGGGGAAAACTTGCTTTAAAAGGTAATTCAAATGCCTTTTCGCTATGAATAAATCACTGTTTTGATATAGATTTCCTTAAAAATTTGTTTTAATACATATAATATGAGAATTTTTAATCATTCTAAGTACATAACACGTTGGTCAGTTTAAACCATTTACAAACGTCCTATTCAGCTTATTGTAAGGCTAATATTTTGAGACGAAAACACTGCGCAGCAAAGTATTTAATCCAAGAATCGCAAGGCAAATATCTGTAATGAGCGGTAACAAATTCACAAAATAAAGCTTTCATACCAAAACAATAACGTAACAGCAACAAACAGATGTGTCATGAGCTAAAGCTTTTCCAAAAAAAGCAACATACACAGACAGAAATGTGTCATACCTGCTTAAGAGCAAGGTTGTTCATTACGATCATGGGAGAGACGCCTGGATGTGAGCCAGGAACGAAAGGCACCTGAGGAGCAGGCGCCATGCTTTGTGCTGCAGTACTGTCTTCAAAGTCTGTCTGCTCCAAAGCACTAAAATATCCTGAGCTGGCATCTGGTGAGAAAATATTGTAATGATGTAAAAGTAAAGCCCAGTAATTATGTGCAGTTATACACCTATAACAACATAATTATAGACAATATTGTATAAATATAACGGTGGATTAGTAATAATCATACCATGGCATTTGAGAAAAACAAGTACAGTCACCTTATTTTGCTTAAAACCATAATACTTACACAGAAAAACAAGGGATGTGAAATCTACTTTCTCTTGAGAGCTGAGAAATTAATGATACACCACAGAACACAAAGCTGGAAAATGTACAAAAAAGGACAAACCTGAATCTCTGTCGATCTCACTGGAGGCTTTCCGTTTGTTGCCCATGTTGGATCTGCTCTGGTGGTCTGATTTGGTGAATTTCAGTCCATCGGTACAGCCCTGATCCAGGCAATGACTGAGAGTAGGACAGAGTCACGGATTAAATAAAGGAAAGTCAAAACCCTGAAAGATGATCTAGCGAAACATGAGCACGTGTATGACTCAAGCCAATGAAACTCAGCTCCAAACACACTTATAAACCAAATATAAGGTTTATAGGGGTTTACAAAACACTTTATCGTGAATTAACAGATGCTACTAAACAAAGTTTCTCATAGTAAATAAACAGCCCATGAATTAATCATAAGCAGAGACTGGGAGAGTGCTATGAAAACAAGTAAACAAGTCCACGAATATTGAGTGCTGGCATTTATGCATCCCCCTACAGAACAAAAAAAATCTTGTATTGAATAGTTTATACATACAGTATGAATGTCGCGAACCCGCTGCTGCAGCAGCACCTGATACACGATGCCAAACACGAGACTCTCCCATAAACACACACTACAGCACGAAATGCACGCTTTTCTTTACTTACCGAAAACAATTCTCCTCAAACTCCCTCTCTTGTTAAGGCTTGTGTATGAAACGACGCTTGACGAGAGAAAACTGAGCTTATATTTCTGTTGTTTTGGAAACTGGATTGCCCAGAGAGCAACGTGAGTTTACAAACAGCTCCGCCTTCTCGGCTGGCTTAAAGGCTGTTACCAGGGAAACCGCCCAATCGTCACTTGCTTAGCGATGCAAGATCCGCCTTATATTTGCATAGCGCCTTCTGATTGGTGCAGAGTTGAACCCTTGCGACTGTAAACGTGACTCTGAAGTGTGGCGTGAAATCTGCACTGCAGCGTCGAGAGGGAATGTTGCACGCGCAGCAGCCTCATCCACTCCATCTCATCGTTTTTAATGTATAAAAAATGTAGTACACAGAATGAGAACCACGTAACAAACAAAACTGTTGTTGTTTTCCACGCAACTCAGACGTCAATAACACGCAAAAAGTTTGCTTTTATATTTATTTATTTATTTGGCATGTCCACAAGGGCTGTAAACATTAAAACTGCTTTCTAAAGAAATATTAGGTTAATGTTAGGTCTTTCTGAATGACACGTGTCCAGATTACCCCGAATTCACTTAGAAACTAATCCTTACGCTTTCAAAGTCAATGGAAATATTAAACACATTTAAAGCCCTAAAGTACACAGATTAAGTGCAACAACCACAGAATTGCCCTCCCAACATGCCCCCAAAAAGTGTCTTGAATATCTTCACTATAACTCTAACCCCAACAAGAGTCATGCTACACAAACATATGTAGTTCATTGCCAAACAATATATTGCATTAGTATAGAAATCATATACAGCAATGTGAACATGTGAACACTGCCCTGTTAAGTATGTTTTGAAGCTGGGATGCCAAGCTGGTTTATGCTGGGGCCTGTACCATGATGGTGGCTAAACAAACTCAGAGTTACAGGATTAGTTTTGGGTTGACAAATCTAAACC
>JAUCMU010000033.1:20060262-20071907 GCA_032275025.1 Enteromius treurensis
TGTGATATATCAGTTTTTCTTTTTTAATAAATCTGCAAAAATGTCAACAATTCTGTGTTTTTCTTTCAATATGGGGTGCTGTGTGTAAATTAATAAGGAAAAAAAATAACCTTAAATGATTTTAGCAAATGGCTGCAATATAACAAAGAGTGAAAAATTTAAGGGGATCAGAATACTTTCTGTACCCGCTGTATATATTATTTTAGTGAAAAAGCATTCAAAGCTCAATCGATGAGCTAGCATTCATAATCATACCATCTTTTGAGCTACTTTTGAAACAGTAAATATTGCTCGCCTTGTCTAATGAGAAATCCTTACTTGCATGGTGGTGTTAGAAGTAAGTGTAGGGTGACACTCCAGATTCTCATCGCCACAGCAACCAGCGCAGCGGACCAATGGCACGCAGGCGGGGCTGAAAATGTGCTCCACCTCCCCAGGGTACTCCTGAACCACTTCCACTAGCTTCTCTATAGTGCGGCAGAAGCTTTTCCCCCAGACCTCTTGAAACAGCATCACTGCAACACAGCAAGAAATAATACAGACAGAGCATAAAATGCTGCTGTAAGCATGTAAAAAATATAGCCGCTGCACATTTAACATAAAAACAACCCCTATTTATAACATACTTTAAATCACCCCATAGCAGATCTAAACAGGAGGAGCTAGGGAAGGTGGAGGGTTTCTGAAGTTCAGCAACTAGCTCATTGGTTGCTCATGTGAAGAAAACCATTAAGATGTTTCATGTGAATAATCATGTGATTATATCAGATTGGGTTAGAACCAGGCTTTGAAATTAACACCCGCCAACCCACCAAATGTGGGTAAAAATCAGCTGGGGCGGGTAACACTTTAAAATGACAGATAAAACATAATTTCAGATTGTTAATCAATATATTTCACGAATAGGGCTGTATTTTCGTAAAAAAACTATCTCACTAACAAAAATAATTTCGAACACAGTTTTGTGTATCTAAGCAAAACGAGTGTTTCCTTCCTGAATAAAACAACTGTTGAAATGTAATCGCAATGATTCGCCTAACAGTGCGAACTGACACCTACAGGTGGTTTTAATTTTACATTCAAACCATCTTTTCATTTGAAAGGGATATGTCACCCCAAAATTCAAATGATCCTGTCTTTTACTCACCTTTGAAGCATCCCAGGTATATGTGACTTCCTTCTTTCAGACAAATACAATCGGAACTATAATAAAAATTGTCCAGACCCCTCCAAGCCTTTGAATGGGTTTAAATGGGTAATAGCTGTTACACTTCTGAAGACGTGAAATAACGTGTGTGTATTCTTAATCAAACGTCCCTCACTCGGCTCCGGGGGTGAATAAAGTCTTTTTGTAGCGAATCCACACGTTTTTGTAGGATAAATATCCTTATTTCAAACTTACTGTAATGAGCACTTTTATCTCACGTCTGCTGTCTGTGGAAAGTGGAAGCAGCCCCGGTGGATGACGTAAGTGATAAGCACAGGGAGAGAACAAAACAAAATACCATTCATGAATTGGCAAACCAAGGATTTGTAAAGAGAGATTTAGGAGGATTTCGGTTTAAGGCAAGAGGAGACTCATTTTCTTTTGCTAAAGTAAGAAAATGTCTCTTCGCACACGCGACCATAAATCCTACGACATCCACCGGGACTGCTTCCAGTTTCCTCAGACAGCAGACATGAGAGAAAAGTGCTTAGGTTTGAAATATGGATATTTATTGCACAAATACGCGCACGTTATTTCACGTCTTCAGAAGTGTAACGGCTATCACCCATTTAAACCCATTCACAGGTTTGGAGGGGACTGGACAATTTTTATTTTAACTCCGATTGGATACGTCTAAAAGAAGAAAGTCACATAATAGAATGCTTGAAAGGTGAGTTACAGACAGGATCATTTTAATGTTTAGGTGAACTATCCCTTTAAATAATGTCAAATATCAGCATTCAACAAGTTTAAAATATCAAAACATTATTTATTATTTTAAATGGTTTATTTCCATGTTTTTTTTGGCCGGTAAGTTAAAAATTTAGTAGCCAAATTAGCTGATGAGCGAAAAAGTTCATTTCATTCCCTGGACAAAACATATGAGCCTGTAACCAACTAGAGTTTAGAACTTTGTATTAATGCATCATTAGACTCATAGTTCTCATTAAAATCATTTCTGATAAGTCTAAATCTCATAATCAAAATATCTTTATTTCTCAAGGCAAATGTATACTGTATATACTGTACATGTTCCATATTTACATATGCAGAAATGTACAAATAATATAGATTTTATGTGCATAGTTTGATTTACAAAATCTCTGGGAAAAGGCAAAAAGAAAATCTCTTCAGTGTGTGTGTTCATATCCTGTTTTTCATTTATTAGGATTTCTCAATAAAAGAATGTCCTATGGGAACTCGCAGAGAATAACTCTTTATTACCAATTGTGGCTTTTCATTGCCATATTACACTTGTTATTGAGTTAGTGTAAGTTTCTTACTTATGTTTGAAATAAAAAGACTATAAATATTTATCTGACAGCATATTTGTTTCAAAAACAGCCAAAGGGGCTCAGCTTAATAAATAACACATAAAGGACTTTGTAGGTTTTAATATACAGTTCCTGCTCTAAAATATGCATTTTTCATGAGTGTCTTATTAAATGTGATTATATTAAGTCGTAGTTGCTCTAAACTTTGCAAACATACTGATGAATATAAGACTGTATTTGTTTTATGTCATGAGGTTACTATCTTACCTTTTGCAGTGTTGTTTACGTTTACTAAGGAAGAACTCTGCAAAAAAAGATTGTAAAAGAGATAGATTATAATATAGTCTCAGTAAACATATAAACACAGGCAATGATAAAATATACATTACATACAGAACATTACAGTATATAGTTAAATAGGACCTTATTTAAACAAATTAATGCTATTTGTTGTAAGAAAGTAAGAAAATACACTATATTTTAGAAATAGAGACTTCTGACATCACATTTGTCATCATTATTCCTGATGTCTGGAGAACATTCAAGTTGTCCAAAACTGCTTAATCTGAATCACTGACTTAAATAACAGAGTCTTTAAACAACAGCACTCACTGGTGGCAAGAAACAATAATGCATGTTTCTTGTGCTTTACAGGACAAAGTCTCTCTTTCACGTGTGCTAGAACAAGAATCCGAGCCCTATCGTATTCCCGTTTATGTGTCTGTTCAAGTTCAAAATCTCCTTCCTGTAGTATAGGATTTAGCTATTTTTCCACTGCCCATCTCCCTCTGTGGTTATTTTCTTTTTTTAAGTTTAAAAATCAGTATGGTTTTAAGTCAGCATCTTAACGGCATCCAATACATTTGGATGGGAAATAGATACAGTACATCAACCAAACTCTCCATCCCGAGGAAATATAAAAAATTGTTTGTGAATTAAATAAATCAAATAAATCTCTAAACCTTTGCTCTGCAATATTATAATACTATACTACAGATAATGCTTCCGGCTCTTTGCAGAACGTTGTAGTCAATAAATTACAGCCTATATAAATGAGAAAAACTAGGGGCATGATTGGGTAGTAAAAACGTTCTGGGCTCGTCACCATTTCCATTCTCGATCTTTACAGCCCTTTTCACAAATTATACAAGAAAATTACTGAAAAATGACCATATTGACCATTACTAAATCCACCACAGACACACAATCAGTAGTTTTCTTGTGTTTTACAGTTAGGAAATTTAAAGACCTAAGTTAAAACTTTAAGTCACCATAGCAAGACTAGTTTGTGAAAGTGGAAGGGCAATGCTGCCGGGTCAATGTGGTCATTGTGTTTCATTCTGAGAGGAGGGAATGTACTAAGACATTTTTAGTAAAGAGAAAGTACTTCCATTAACTCCATGCAATAAAACAGATTGGCGGTGCAGAAACGTCTTGTTCCCTATTGAAAAAACTTAAACAAGGCTAAAGGGCCAATCACACAGAAGATTTCCTTTATATTAAAAACGCAAGACAATGAGATAACATTTCTCTTGAAAGCACCATATAAAATGTGTAAACAGTAAAAGAAACACACCACTTTTTCGAAAATAGTCTAATTTTCCAACTCCCCTAGAGGTAAACATTAGAGTTTTACTGTTTTTGAACCCATTCAGCCAATCTCTGGGTCTAGCAGTAGCGCTTTTTGGTCATTTTTGAGAGTTATGCTAACGGTCTAATCATATTCAATCATCTATGCTAAGCTAGAACTAAATGTGCTGCCACCAGACCCAGAGATCAGCTGAATGGATTTAAAACTCAACTGTTTAACTCTAGGGGAGATGGAAGATTTGCATTTTTTAAAGTGGTGTGTTCCTTTGATGATGATCAATGATCACTGTGCATTGTAGAATTTACTGCATAGGCTGCAAACAGTCTTAAATATGCTTATAAGGCATAATAGTTTTGCTGCTGATGTTGGACTACGCCATCCAGGGAGGCAGCAAGTGTTCAGTGACACTCAAGGATAAAGGTAGGCCTATTCAGAGAAAGTTTCTACACTGCAGGACTTTCAGACATGAGAAGGCAGGCACTTGGCATCTCCATGCTCCTTTGGTCTTGAACAGAAGAGCAAGGTTCTCAAAAACTTGGCAAGTGAACTCAGCTATTTGAGGGACCTCACGTAGCACCTCTTTGTCCTCGTGTGTGTTACCAGATGGACTGTGTGAGAGTAAAGTACTCCTGAAGGTTCTATACGGGTCATAAATACTGAATAGGAATGTTGAGAGAACCTCCCTTATGTCACCACCAGGAATTTCTATAAACAAGATCAATGCTTGAAGGTGCCGTGTGTGATTTTGACAGCATTAGCAACACCAAATGCTGGTGTGCTTTCATGTCGAGCCACTCAGACTAATAAAATCAGAGGAAGAGGGAAATAAAAATCTATCCCAATCTCATTTTTTTTACAATGGTAATGAACACTGCAATACTGTCATCGTTATTGTGGTAAGTGTTGACATCCATCTGTGTCTAATATTTAATGGCTCCTCAGTCTGTTGAGATTATTTTGATGAGTCCCGATGTCAGAGCCTTAGGCCAATGCTTAAATTGCCGAAAGGACAGACTGCCCTGGAAAACATTCAGAAAGTTGAGAAATTATCTATGAATTATAGCAACACACAGTGATGGTTTAAATGAAATTGAATGTAAGAAGGAAGGGGAGGGTGAAGTGTTAGTCACACACATGAGTTATACAAGAGGAAAGGTAGCAGTTATTTTTACAAAGAGTTTTTGCCTGTCACTTGTGAAGTTAAGCATGTCATACCTGGAAGGCTTATTGTTGTACGGGCACAATTTGAAAAATGTACTTTTTTTTCTTTCTTTTTTTTAATGTTTACGCTCCAACTAATTGTGCTGAAAGGGTTTGTTTCTTTAAGAATGTAAATATAGCCATTTAGAATTGTAGTTCTGATGTATATTTGTTTTTGGGCAGTGATTTCAACTGTACTGAAAATTATGTTATGGACAGGAATCCCATGGAACCTCATGTTGCATCTAGTCATGTAATACAAAAACTGACTGAAACTAATGATCTCTGTGATATTTGGAGAATACTACATAGTATTGCCAGACAGTATACATGGACACATACTAGAGAAAATATAATTTCTTTGGCAAGACTTGATAGGTTTTATTTTAATATTGTCAAGAAATGTGTTATTGCTACTTTTGGTTTTACTGATCATTGTCTTGTAACATGTCAACTTTTTATCGCAAAATTTAAGGTTAAGAGTGCATATTGACTTCAATACGTTTTTGTTGAGCGGTGTTAATTTTAAGGACGCCTTTAGTTTTTAGTTTTTTTTTGGAATAACTTTAATCTGAAAAAAAAATGGTGGGACTATGGAAAGATTGAAATAAAGTCCCTTTGCCAGCAATACACTTTCAATGTCTCCCAGAAAACCACTCAGTCTATGAGAAAGCTTGAATTGGAAATATTGAAGTTACAGGAATTAACAAATTCTACTGGAGCGCAACATGCTGGAATCATTGCCTCTAAAAAATCTCAACTTGTTGACTTGTTATGCATCAAGGCACAGGGTGCTTTGGTACAATCACATTTTCAGAACTTAGTGAAGTTTTTGCAAATAAACTAGTTTCGAGAGGAGCGCTGGTCAATTAATCACGGCTGGCACCACATCAACTAATCAATCTCATCATTACACCTGCCCAATCAAATCCCCTGCTACCCACTATAAATGGCCAGTTCTCTTTTCTTCCGCACCTCGCCTTTTGCGCATCCCTACCTAACCCCTTCTCCGCCATTTAGCTGCTTTCGTGCCTTCCTCCAGAGGGGGCATGCAAGGACCGAGCCGGACGCAGAGTTCCAGCCCTAGCGAGGGTTCAAGCCTCTAGGGTTCGGTTTCTGCCGTCCTCCCGGCTCGCCCCCCCCGGACAGCACGCCAAATATGCTAAACTTCATCCTTCTTGATTATGAGGAAGCGTGAACTCTTGAAACGCTCCATCAAAATTTGTCTTTGGCCAAGAAAAGAAAAAACGGTCTTTTTGTCCACTCCTTGCATTCTGAAAATGGGCAGGAGTTGGCAGTGCCCTCTGATATTAGGAAGAGGGCTGTGCAGTTTTATGTTGGCCTGTGTACCACTCAATATAGAGATGATGCGGAGTTGGGTGCTAGTTTTTTGAGGACCTTGGTAGCATCTCTAAGGACTCCAAGGTAGAACTGGAGAGACCAATGCTTTATGCAGCTCTTCAGGAGGTGGAGAGTGACAGGGCACCTGTTATTGATGGGCTTCCGGTCAAATTTTATAAGGCCTTTTGGGCAGTAGTGGGTGGAGACCTGCTAGCTGTTCTAAACGAGAGCTTGGCTAAGGGTTCATTGCCTTTGAGCTGCAGAAGAGCTCTGATCACCCTCTTACCAAAAAAGGGTGATTTACAGGACATTAAGAACTGGCGACCTGTGAGTTTGCTAGGCTCAGACCTCAAAATCTTTTTTCAGACTCTGGCCAATAGGTTGAGAAAAGCGATGAAGCAAATCCTTTATATTGACCAGATATTATTTGGCCACTGAACCTATGCTGAAGAAAACTAAGATCTAAAAATTAATGGTATCCTATTGTCTCGTGATGTTCATTATAAAGTGTCTGCGTATGCTGACGATGTTGTGATTATGGTTAGTGGACAACAGGATATTAATAACTTAGAATCTAAAGAATTTGGAATTATCAGCTGCTAAGATAAATTGGGGGAAGAGTTATGCAATGGCCGTTGGGAAATGGGAACAAGGTCTATTTAAGTCTACCCGGTGGAATAATATAAAAAAAAGGTGGAATTAAGTACTTAGGAGTTTACCTTGGAGATGAGACTTCACTTAAGGAATACTGGAATGGCTTAGTAGAAAAAATGGAGGGTAAATTTGCCAAATGGAGATGGATTCACTCACAAATATCTTTTGTGAGGAAGAGTGCTCATAGCTAACAATCTGGTTGCATCTATACTTTGGCATAAGTTGGCATGTGTGGACCCACCTGTTGGTTTGCTGCCTTGATTACAAGCTATTCTTGTGAACATTTGTTGGAAAAGACTGCATTGGGTTCCTTAGGGTCTGCTTTTCTTCCCTAAAGGGGAAGGAGGAGAAGGCTTGGTGCATCTTACAAGTAGGATGGCAACTTTTCGACTACAGTTTATACAACGGTTTCTAACAGGTTCTATGGATTCAGTGTGGCGAGATATGGCTAAAATGATTTTGCAAAAAGTGGATGAACCTGGACTGGACAGTGCTCTTTTTCTTATGGACCCCAAATAAATGTGCTTTATCAGATTGCCTACTTTTTTTTTTACAAGGGACTCTTTAAAATCTAGAGAAATTTTAATCTTGACAGACCTGAGGTAATAGACTCTCTTATTTGGCTGCTGGAGGAAACACGCATCAAAGGGGCTCACTTGGATATAACAGATGATGTACCAGGTCTTTCACAAATAATATCCACCAATAAAACTTTTAAATTAAGGAACTTAGACAATGTAGCTGGATCCGAGCTGAGTAGCGTAGAAGCAGTGGCCATGTTGTTGGGACTGAGATCAGTTCGTCAATACTAAGACAATTGTGGACTTGTGGAAGCAAAAACTTGCTCAAGGATAACTTGATTTGCTATCAGAATACAAGACAGGTCTTCCGGTTCCTGATGAAAGAGATCCTTTAGAGATACACTGGGTATGGGATTACTCCAGATTTGAAGGACGTTTCTGGTATTTTGCTAAATAGTGTCAAACTACAAAAAAATGGATTTGGAGACTGTTACTGGAAAAGTAATACATAAGTGTTTAAATAAAGCTACTCTGAATGGGAAAATTGATACAGTTTGGAGGTCTAAGCTTAAGTTAGGAGGAGAGGTAAAGCCAATTTGGACGGTGCTTTATAAACCACCACTGAATAAGCATTCAGGTGACTTGCAATGGAGGATTTTACATGGTGCTGTTGCTGTAAATGCTTTTGCGTCTGTTTTAAATTCCAAAGTTGATGATAAATGTGTTTTTGTGGTTTAAGGGACACTATCTTTCCCTGCTTTGTGGAATGTTTAAGGCTCACCACACTTTTTGTTTTTAGATTTTGGTGAAGAATTTACGCCCAATGCTTTTGTTTTGGGTGCAGGGTACACTCAAAAAATAGGATAAACTAGGAAACACTCAGAAACTAGGAAAATAGAATAGAGAATCAGAATAGTCAAGATATTATACTTATTTTTAAAGCCTATGTCAAATCAAGAATTGTTGTTGAATTGAATTATTATGAGGCAATGAAAGATTTAGAAACATTGTTTGCGCTGTGATGAAAGAGGAACTAATCTTTTATTTTTCTTGGTGTTGAGTTTCATTTTTGTTATTCTTCTAAGAGTTTGATCACTGTTTTTTGAAAATGTCTATCTATCAAACTATCTATCTATCTATCTATCTATCTATCTATCTATCTATCTATCTATCTATCTATCTATCTGTCTGTCTGTCTATCTGCCACTGTCTGTCTGTCTGTCTGTCTATCTATCTATCTATCTGTCTCTGTCTGTCTCTCTGTCTATTTATCTATCTGTCTGTCTGTCTGTCTATCTATCTATCTATCTATCGTCTGTCTGTCTGTCTATCTCTCTGTCTGTCTATCTATCTATCTATCTGTATGTCTGTCTGTCTGTCTATCTGCCACTGTCTGTCTGTCTATCTATCTATCTGTCTACCTGTCTCTGTCTGTCTATCTATCTCTCTGTCTATCTATCTATCTATCTGTCTGTCTGTCTGTCTATCTATATATCTATCTATCTATCTATCTATCCGTCTGTCTACCTGTCTACCTAATATATATGTCTACCTATATATATATTTTTAATTTTAAACAATTTAATCACAATATTACTGTTTTTCCTGTATTTTTGGTCAGAAATTAAACTCTGTGTTTTTGTGATTACACATAAGCAAGACCTCTCTTGTATAAATGGCACATGTCGACACCATGTGATTCAGACATCCTGTTTCCAGCAAACACCTGTACAGAAATGTTATATAAAATATGAATGCTAAAATGCTGCCCAGTCAATTGTGGACTGGAACTAAATGTTGTGTAATTAGGTGTGTTTTGTGTGTGTGTGTGTGTATATATATATATATATATATATATATATATATAATTTTTATAATTAAGGTAAGAAAAAAGCATAGGCTTGTCTCATAAGTCACATCTTGTGGACGGATAATGTGAACATGTGGTAGACCATATTGAAGAATGTAATCTTCACCATGCTTGGTTGCTCATATTCCATATGTCCAGAGCATTATGGCATGAAATGATGCGCTAGAGACTCACCTTCCCCATCGCCTTCCCACAAATCACTGTGTGCTTTTGAAGTGAAAGACATTACATAATTGCAGATGGTTGTCCAGATGGTGATTATGCTCACCTTGAAGATGACCACATGTTTGGCGAAGCTCACATTGTTGCTCTTGTTTCAATTCACCCTTTCAGAAGGCATTGGGAAGATTTCACAGTCGAGCCCGTCGCATGGAGCCTGAACCGCGCTGAACTTTTGTGCCGCGTCGGTTTTGAACAACGGAGCTGCATGCTTCATTAATTGCAGTGAGCCTCTGGTGCTGTCGGACTGCAGTGCTGTGTTTGGAGGAGCTGCTGTGAGTTCACGCTCAGCTCTGATCATTTTTCCTCTCTCAGATTCCTATCATCACATTGATCACTGCATGTAGCACATATACAGCGATTGATGGATCTCCACTGCACACTCCTTCTGTGAGAGATCATTCCTCCTCTCATCCCTCTGTTTCTTCCGCTGTCAATTCTTCTCTTTCATCTCATCTTTTTCTCTCTGTTGTCTTTTTCATCTCATCCCTCCTTTTCTATAATCTCTTCATGCAATCTTTTTTTCTGTTCATTCACTTCTTTCCTCTTTTCATCTCCTGTCCAATCCCATCTCTTTTCTCTCTGTTGTCTCTTCTTTATCTCATCCATAAGATTTCATTTTTATTCTATTTCTTTTTTTTCACCCTTTTTATCATCTTTACTATCCCATCTTTTCTCTCAATTTCTTTATCCTATATCTTTTCTCTTCTCTTCTCCTCTCTCTGTTATCATTAATTTAGTCTTTCTTTCATCTCATCCTTTTTCTCATCCCCTTCATGATCTTGTCTCTTAGTCATTCTCTCTTTTTTCATTCCTTTTTCTATTTCTTCCCTTCTTTCTCTATCCCATCTCTTTTCTTTATGGTCTCTTTCATCTGATTTATCTTTCTCATCTCATCTATTTCCTTTTGTCTGTTTCATTTCCATCTCATCCCACTTTTCACCTGTTTTCTTTATCTCATCCCTCCTTTTCTTGTCATCACCTATTTTTCAAATATTGTTTCTCTCTTTTCCCTTATTCCTCTTTTTTCATCAACTCTTTTCTGTCTGCTGTCTCTTCTTCATTTTTCTTTTCATCTCATTTATTCCACCTCTTTTATCTTTTCTCATCTCATCATTCTTTCATCCCATTTTTCATTGTTTTATCTCATCTCTCTTTCTGTCTAATGTAACTCTTTATACTTATATTTTCTTTTCTCATATACAATTTTGAATTTAGTCTCATTTTTTTCTGTCTCAATTTAGTCTCAACTAATTCATCTCATCCATTTAATCTATTCTTTGTTAGTGCAAACTCTTTACCTCTTTTTTATCTTCTATTTAGACTAACTCCACCCACTAAACTATGATTGGACTTGTCAACACTACAGAAGATGGCCATCAGACATCAGCTCCAACGGTGCAGATGGTAGAGCACATACTGCAGTCATTTTGACTTGATCGACCCGAGTTCGAACATGCATTTTCCCCTCTCTTTCAAATTTGAAAGGCATTTGTATTCAAAAAAATGAAGAAGAAAATTAATTATCAGGTAAGGTTACTGTAGGTGTAGGGAGGGCGTTATTGTCCCAATAAAGTGGTATGCATTTAATTATTTGTATTCAAATTTTATTTTATTTTATTACACGGCTCTCTGGAATGCTTGATTCTGATTGGTCAGTTGAGACATTCGCAGGTTCGTTCTTTTCGAAAAATAACCGCTCCAAAGTAATAACGCATAGCCGGCACTACTTATGTTTAAAATCCCTCCGCGCCAACAAAGATTACCG
>JAUCMU010000033.1:20072007-20082607 GCA_032275025.1 Enteromius treurensis
AATACTTAGGACCATGTGATATTTCAGTTTTTCTTTTTTAATAAATCTGCAAAAATTTCAACAATTCTGTGTTTTTCTGTCAAGATGAAGTGCTGTGTGTTGATTAATGAGGGAAAAAATGAACTTAAATGATTTTAGCAAATGGTTGCAATATTACAAAAAGTGAAAAAATTAAGGGGGTCTGAATAATTTCCGTACCCACAGTAAATTATGTAAAAAAAATAATAAGATAAAAAAGGGTGAGGTAGCCCTTTAAACCTCAGCTGCCTTTACAGACACATCATCAAGGTGACACGTAAGCTTATGCTGAGGACAGAATTTCTCCCAGTGTCTGACTCAGCATATTTCTGGAATTCTCCACCCAACACGAGAGGGCAGGAGAAGACATTTATAAATGGCCTTCACGACCACATGGACAATATTTACGTTCTCATTCTGTTTGCTTTTCTCCAGAAATGGTTAACAGTGGCAGAGCAGATGAGACAGAAGGGACGGGTAAGACAGACAGCACAAAGGAGACATCTCTCCCTTGAGAAGACAAAGAGAAACGCATGGGAGGGAGCTCGCATTATTCAGCACAGAATCTGTCCTAGTCCATTGGGAACTGCATTTCATTCCACCCAGGGGCAGAAGGTGATCCGAATGCATTGCAGTGCACCACTTAGGTAGCCAGTCTAGATGGCAAATGGTTTCATTGAGATTCAGTATCAGCACCAAAATAGCTTCAGCTGGAACTAAATGGTTGGTCTTATCCAAACAAGGCCGCATCCTTGCATAAGTGCATTGGTTAATTAAAATTCACAAACTGAAGACTAATGCGTTGTATTTTTGCACTGGAAGAGTACAGCTGGTATACTGGAAAAAGAGCATGTCTTTTTAGGTGCATCAGCTATCTTCAAGCTTTTCCATCAAACAAGCTTGCACATAAGTAAACCATTTAAAGGGTATTTTGTGCATAGTCAACTGAATTTAAAATACAGTATGCATCAAAGACAAGTTCTCTTCATGAAGCTTTTTAAGACTATAATGTAAAGCATCTGTGCATTTTGGCACTAGGTTGTCTCCATATAATCATTTAAAGGGGAAAAAGTGCTAAAATTCAATAGCACCCACTTGGCTGGCCACATAATTTTGGTGTTCTGTAACAAACCACAGCGCTCGATAGGGCCATATGTGTTATTGTGCAAATATCTTTAGGTTCAACAAAATTCTCTTCCAGATATGGGTGTAATAACATATAATGAAATAATGATATAATACTTATAATGTCACACATTGGCTGCATCCGAAATGGCATGCTTCCAGGCTGTGTAGCTGACAAAATTTTATCTGGAAAGACTAATATATCTGAATGCTCATAAAAATTGCACACTCAGTGGATGCTGTACTATCCCATGAACCCTGGGAGAAAAATGGCAGTTAAAGCGAAAACACGGTGAATGTAGTGCATTGAGATTAAATTTATACTACACACAAACATTCAATATACTGTAGAACATACTTTTTAACTGGCATTTTCTCTAATGAATGAAAATAGATCGATCCAAAATGAATGTTTGATGGCAAACATGTTTTAGTTTAACCGATTGGCTGTTGATTTATTAAACGGTATACTGTTCTCCCACAAAAGCAGTTTATTCAGCAAAGTCTCTCCTTCAGTAGCTATGTTTCCATTACCCTGTTTTTTAATGCGCATTTTGAAGTATCACATCAGAACAGAGTGAATGTCACAAAAAATATTAAACCATTGCTTGAGCTGTTTGTTTACTTTTATAAGTATAAATGTGAATAATGGGAAATGGAAACGTACTTTGCACAAAAAATTTACATAAAATCCTCCTTGCGCATTAAAAAAGTAACGTGACTTTGCACTTGGGACAGGATAACCTGACTAAGCAACGGACCAATCTTGTTGCACAGCATCTTGTTACAGTATAGTTATTCTTAAAATGCTTCGGACACAGTCTGTAGTCAAAGTATTCCTGTATTATTGCCTCCCAAAACTCTGAGGTGCATGTAACTTATTTTAAACACTTATTTTAAGCACCATGTCACTGAACCCAAAGATGCGTTGTTATTGACTGTTGAATGGAAATCTGTTATTTGCGAATGTTTTATACAATATTCCAATTTTCTGCTGTATGGAATCCTGGATTTTGACATCCATTCGAAAAACAAAACAAAACAATAAAACAGCTTTGCTTTTAATCTAGATCATATTAACAAATGATCTGATGAGTGAAAGGTGAGGTGAACCAGGTGTGTTTGGTTAAGGAGACATGCAAAATGTGCACTGATCCAGGTGACACTCCAAAACTGTAGGTGGCAGTATTGCACCTTTGTGAACAAACTCATGACAGAGGAGATGAAAGTAAGAAAAAATAAAATAAAATTGATGTTAAATAAAAATGTCACACTAGAGTAAACACAAGAAAACACAAAATAAAGTTAAAGGTATTTTTTCCAGATATTATATTGGTGTTGTGGGAATATTGTTGGCGTGTAATCTTTTATACGTGATAACTGTAGCGCGAAACCTTGTTGCAAGCCTGAGATTTGACACTTATTTTCATTGCAGGATGACGCATTATATTCCACAACATTGCATAATGTTGAATTTGCATAGTTACAACCATTGCATTTACATACCTATGTGTAATTCCATACTGAAGAGGTTTATGCTGTGTGTAGCATTTAACCTGTCACACAAACACTGAAGTTTCCCAGATAGATTTTCCTCAAATTTAAAGAAACCATCTGTGAGCTGATTATCCAACTTTAGAAATGATACAGCAACTCCCTTCCCTACACAAATGACCATTACAAAACTGCTTCATACATATCCTCCTGAAATAGAGAACAGGAGATCCAAAAAAGGGACAAAAGATGAACACATTGCATTAAAGTAATATAAATGTCCCAAAAAAAGTCAGGTTTGCTATAACATTTATACCTTTTGTAAAGAAATTTAATTTGATGAATTACGCTTCAAGATCAAAATTGTATTTGAGTTCACATATGTTGTGTTTTAAATGTCTTTTTTTAATTTATTTAGCTGAACTAAACTTGTCAAAATCAATTAATCTATTTTTAAGAAACTTTTGACCTCATTTTATTAATTAGGATATATGGGAAAATGTGTCGGCTGGCGTGAAATTGTTGACGTTATGCCCACCAAAAAAAAGTGAATTTTGATAACAACAAAGTTTGTAGGGCATTCAGATCGAAAGATTCCCATTCATATTTAAAGAGGAAGTGTTTTACAATAATCACCAGCATCAGAAACAGCCGGTGTCTGCCAACTTCCTGCAGCTCCTGAAATAAAATAAATTACGTTTTGCCGCAAGCACAAGAAACAAGAGGAGACAGACACACTCTGACGCACCCACACCTGGTATACAGCCAGTGATATGATAATATGCGCATTTGGTAGAAGTTGATGGAGGCTTAAATCATTTGTGGTTCCGGAAGAAGTGTGTGGTTTTACTACGCCCGATAAACCTTGTTCTGACCTGCCAGTAGTAGGATAAATATTGAACGACAACATACAATTTGCCTTCTTTTAATGTTCACCTCTGCTCTTTTTAAGCATGAAATTCCTTATCTTCTCAACTATTTTCTTTTGGACGTGAGGTTTTATATTCAGCTGAAGGATAATGCGAAAGTGATAAAACTGTCGAGACACTTCCACAAGAACTGTAATAGCTACACCTGATTAACAGGTGCATACAATGTGACATATCAAAGCCCATTTGTGAACATCATTTGCGAAACATCATTCTTCAAAGCATGCTGCTTTTATGTTATGGAGGAATATATAAGAATGTTGAAATGGACCCTCCTGCCAACGTTTCTCTTCAAAACGCGACATTGCCAAATCACAAAATACAAGGTGCGATGTTTTACCTTAAGCTGTGATTCCAATCATTTTCATATTCAACATTCTGACATTACAAAGAGAAGGCTGAATGGATATAGACAGTATGTCAGTTTTGTTTATGCTTGTTATGTCTGAGACTGGCTTCAACATACTTATACCGCCTAATTGGTTTCTCATTATCTTAGACAACAGCAGAAGGCATATACAGACATAAGCTGATGAATTTGGCGTGCACTCATCACTAGTGAGTGAGGAGAACACACAAGTATATCACACAAGCCTGTGGGTTAAAAGAGGCGATGCAGTTCGTCACGTTCCGTTTCATGACTCAACGCTTTCTCTTCCCGCAAAAAAGGATCAAGTTATAGAGGGTGTTATAAAAACAGCCGTCTGGAGGCTTAACTGGAAGCCGTGTCAAAAGTAAACTGACTCTCTTCATTAAGCCAGTTCTGACTGTAAACGGCACGTACAGTGGCCAAGTTCAAATCCTCCTCATTCTAGATTTAATTACGGATGCCTAATCACTGAGTAGGACCATCTCTGATATGAACACGTAAGCTAACAGCAACGCTTTCACAGAAAGTTGAACATACAGGCTGACAACTTCACAACGCTAATACCGATTCGCCTCGTCTTTAATCAGAGAATTACAATAGCGTTCTCGTTTTGTAACGTGCCATCACTCGCGCGCGGCGTGTGTGCTGTAAACTATAATTTATGCAGGTTAGGTGTAAAGAAGGACGGCCCACATGCTCACCTGTGCAGGTAAAAGGCTCAAATGGATTGCAGCAACTATTTGTAACAGTGACGTCAAATAACCCATCTCGAATGCCAAAGCAAGTCTAATGGTGGTGGTAGAATCCAAACAGTAGTCCTTCCAAATGGTAATGTCAATATGGAAATGTCACTTTAAATTCCACAAAACGGTTCTAGTTCGCGTCTTGCATCTCGGTAGTAAAGTGTGTGTTGCTTTCTCGTAGGTAACAAATAAAATGAAACAATCCGCTGAGCATATTCGCAATGTTGATCTCTTTTTAGTTTCATAAAATATCAGTGGTGACACGTCACTTAATTACATCCAATCTAGGTCTACCTCGAAAGATGTGCGCGAATGCCACCGGTGAAATGTTTAAAATAAGTCCTTATGGAGTACACAGTGTTTTAAATAATAGCTTGCAGGTTTTAATCGTCCTCACGCGCCACTGGAGCTCCGGCGTCTGTTTCCTAGCGCAAGATTCCTGCTCACGCATTTCCCAAATAGAGTGGCACACTTCCACATGGGCGCCCTGACTACCTTTCAACAAGTTGATCATTTAAATCTCCTCCTCCTGAAGCCTTGCTCATACTGTCCTCCCACTGCCCTCCCCTCTTTCAACTCACATCTCACACTTCGTTTCACTTTTATCTCTGATAATGCCGCATAAGAGTAGAGAAAACGTGTGAAAGTGCCCTGTAAAAGTGTTAACTTGCAATTGTTATATTAAATACTTGTTTATACCTTGTTTAATCCCCAAATTTAGTTATATTGGTGTAATGTAATATAGCCTATTCTAAGTGGGTTCAGTGATGTTGAATAACATTTTGAAAATTAAACACTGATGTTGCAACATCTGAAATGATTCTAAGCACACTATTTCAGTGTTTTGTGACTTTATAATAAATAATACGGACGTGACATGTCCGTAATGTGACATTTGACAGTCTGTAATGATATAAAGGTTATTGTTTTCAATGCATAAATCAGATCTTGACAATAAGACAACAGTTGTTAACAACAGTTAATGCATCAACATAAACTTAAAAGGAGCAAAATAATATACAGCACGTATTAACCTCTAGTTCATGAAAGTGTTAAATGTTATTGCATTAACTAATGTTAACAGATATTTAACAAAAAAAATGTTTTAGTAAATTCTAAGATTCACATGACTGAAGATTATAAATTGCACATGTTAACTGCAGTACATTACAAGTTGTAAGGCAAAGTGTTGCAGACAAAATTAATGAAGCAACTCTTTTAAATTCTGAGAAAGTTGCATATCTAGAAGATAACAGTAAATATGCTTTATATGCTGTTAGAATTATTGTGTGTATATATGAGTTGCCGACTTGGAAGTTGCAGTAATAATATTCAGGAAAGTCAGATTCAGATCATTTTTGTTACCTGATTTGAATAACTTTTTAAAAATGCAATGGAGAACATTTTCAGTTGTGAATGATAATAATAATAATAATAATTATTATTATTAGTGTTTATGTTGTCATCATCAAGTAAATCTTAATAGCTGCTGCAAAAAAAATGTAATTATTACCCTTCATGCTTCATAATCTCTCCAGCCACAAAGTGCTTGAATTTGAATCCAGAGGGACACTGTCATCGATACTTTGAATTCATGCTGTTATAAAATAAATAAATAATGGGCATAGCTAAACAGATTAAGTTACAAATTACAATACTATGGTGGTTTGATTGCAACATTGCACCCTCAGTATTTTAAAACCAAATTCATTTCATATTTCATTCTCCCCTCTACAAGTTTGTTGATTGGTATCATGTCATAAAACAATACCCAAAGTATGCATGTTGATGTTGGTCCATCCAGATATGGTTAATGTGGTCAAAAGTAGTATTTTGAGCAAATCTGCATGGGTTCCACAGTCAGTCAGACCGGAAAAAGTTCAAGCTCAGAATAGGCACTCTGAGAAACAAATAAAGACTTTCTCTTGAGTACACTGTATTCTTATAAAGTAGTCTACATTTATAGTAAAGCACTATAAATAAACTGGAAGAAGATAAATGAGACTGTATTATTGCAGTAAATCAGAGATGTATGGAGATGTACTGTTCCATGTTCTCTCACCATGTCTGCATGCCTGTTTAAAAGTGTGTGGTTTAGGGCCGTGTTATGGGTTAAGCAGTAAGGATTCTTTCCTAACTCACAAAGCGCTTATATACAAGTATGTGGTGTTTGCAGTAATGCTGGAATGCACCGGCTGTAGATTCTTTGGTTTCAAATGCATTCTTCAACGCCATGTTGACTGACAAGGCCTCTGTGTGCCATTGTAAGGAGCACGCTTTGCTTGATGGTGTCAGCAAACAGTGTGTGTTCCGCTGCCTCAGATTACCCCCCCCATTCTCACAGCACTTGCTCATGAGCGCCAACTAAGTCAGTGAGCTTTCAGCCCAGAAAGGCTTTGAAACGAATTATGCTATTTAGTACATTTCAACATGACCATTATCTTTTTTCAAAATAGGGGAAATTTGAGTAGTGTTTGTTCATCTCAAAAATGTTTTAGGTTAAGTGCTTTCTTGCAGTAGGTATTCTGGGTAGTGTCTTACAAAATCTATTGATGGAATCTTAGCATATTTATAATCAAAAGAGCCAGTTATGATATTCTATGGCACACACACACAAATATTGTGTTAATTGAGATGCTATATAGCACCTATAAAAAACCTGTAATGGTTCTTAGCAGTTCTTTGGGGTGTTTAGGGTGTTAAATAGCATAATCTTTAATAATATACATTTAGGTGCTATTTAGCAATTAAAGTGGTTCACCCAAATATGAAAATGTTGTCATTATATTTTAATTTGTAATATTTGTAATGAAACCTGAAAGTTTTCTCTATCCACCGTTATAGGATGCTATAGGAAAATAATGAGGAAAATAACAACTTGCAGTAAACGGTAAAACTGTACTAGACACTATGTGTTCATAATTAACATAAAACATTAAAATAACATGATAGGACACACCCATTTTCAATATCAAGCAGCAAAACCAACTGTTTTGCACAGCTAAAAATAGCCGGACACAAATGAGAGCGGAAGCTATACTATCTCTTCAAATGTAATTAATGATCATTTCATTTAACTCATTTTGGCATAAGATGCTTTCAATGAAGACAGAACTAGAGATCTCTTTCATTTTTTGCAACATCTGTGCTTTTCATTAGACTTACTGCTGAGAGTTGTTGAAAGGTCATTTCTAAAACAGGAAAAGATGTTAGTTTTGAGGGCTTCTGGATGAAATGTGCCTGTTTGCGCTCATCATTTACTATGCTAATATGCTGGTTTTGAAAAATGTACAGTAGATCATATAATTAGGATGAATATCCTTTTTGTTGTTGTTGTATAGATCAGGAAAGGTAGAAAAAACTCAAATCGTTCTAGGAGATAATCTCTCAATGCATAGTAACAGTCCCATGTTGCTTACAGCGTGTGTAGATAGAGTTACTGAAGAATCAGTGTTTTTCTATGTGCTGTCTCATCCATATTCACTCACATATGAATGTGTCTGTTTGGATTGGAAAAATACAGCTTTCAATGTCAGCAGTTTTTTCCATTTGAAGAATCAATAAGATACCCAGTGTTACAATGTAGGGTGGTGAAAAACCGCAGACAAGACTTGTAGACAAGTGCAAATTTTAGAAAACCACATTACACTGACGCACTGAACTGTCAGAACAGAAGTCCCTGAGGTGAGTTTAATGTCTACACTGTAAAACCGAATAGTTCACCTTACTTAAATATAGTTAGTAAGCTGTACTTAGTTGTTATACTTACTAGGTTTTACCAAGTTAGAGCAACTTTCAAGGCAAATAAAACAATTTACTTACTTGCTTTGAGTGACACTTAAAATATTCAAGTAGCCACAAAGAAACCAATGACACTAATAAAGCAGTGAGAGGCAGCAGTGCGCTAAGCAGTGTTGCTAATGCACAACATAACAACAGAAGAAGAAGAAAAATGTCCCCATGTCTGTTATATTTCACTAGTTGAATTCACACGTTTAACAAAGTCATCTTCAGTGTTGCATTTTTAATATAACTTAACATCACATGGGCCACATAAGAGTTTCCTAAAATGTTTTATTTATTTATTTATTTTTTACCTACCATTATAGTGATTAGCGTTCCCTTTAGTTGGACACTTAGAACTTTGTCGACATGTTTTAAATTTTTATCCAATTAATGCAGTGATGCAACATGAAATCAGAGTTAATAGGTTACAGATGAAGAAATGTATTAATAGGATGCTTTTCTATATTATATAGATATTTTGTTTTAATTCTGTTACTCAAGTGATGTTATTGAGTTTCATAAACTTGAAAGTTCTTTTACACTTTTGATTTTGTTCATAAGTCACTTGAGATTTTGGATGATTTAAAACTTGAATTAATATGGTAAATTGGTAAAGTCACACACTGACTTCATCATTCAGTCGGCGAACCACAACAATGGTAACAATTAAATTAAATTCACTTTCATTAAATTTATAACAATTTTATTTGCTCTTCTTATTGTGTTACTACTGACACAAGACAGCTAATTAAATTTGCAAATTAACACAACAACAACAACTGTAAAACAAAGGAATTGCGTAATTTATTCTGCTACAATGCACTCTGGGAGTCAGTGAGTAAACTTAAAGGAAAGGATCAAGTACACCATACAATTCTTTTTTTAGTTACTATAAGTTAATGAAATAAAGTCTTACTATTAATTTTTTAATTTTTTTATAAATATTCTAGAGTATGTTAACTAGAATTTATGTTAAACTAACTTCCTGTTTGTAATTTAATTTACTTAGGTTGTGTTTGTTGTCTTTACTTGCAGCTAATTATTAAGTTAACTTCAGTTTTCTTTTAAGTTTGCTTTGCAAAAATAAGGCAATCGGTTTCCAAAGTTATTCTATGTATGCTGAACTTATTAGGATTTACAGTGATGTGGTGCATAGATGTTTTTTACAACCTTACGGTTATTTATCCCCCCACACACATCTTGTATACTCATATGGACTGATTGGACACAGTCGCATCTCTCTGTCGTTTCCACGCAACGGCTGTCTGAAATTATCGCACACACACACACAAACATAAACCCGCACACACACACACACACACACACATTTGCTTTGCTATCTTGTGAGAAACAGTAAAATGACTTGCATCGTGATGTCTTGATCTTTGATTATATTATATATCCCTCACAAGTATAGTAAAATCTGACTTTAAATAAATTCCTATAATAAACGCAGAACGGTAGGCTTTTAATAAATAGAAACAAAGAAATTAGGATCTCTTTTATTTCAGTTGCAATGTGGCTAACGAGCGGTCCAGCGGTCAATGTTTATGCGTTGCAGAGTTGAGGATTATTTACGAAAAAGTATTGAATCCCATCTGCCCTACAATATATATATATAATTTTCCTGGCAGACATCGTTTTTTACAGCATTCTAAAAGTACCATCCAAAACACATTTGTTTCACAGATGCCATCACAAACATACATGTGAACCATATCTTTTGTTTTTATAAACCTGAACATCAGGTTTATAAACAACAATCTGCTATGAATGACCTGACAAAAGGTCTATGGTGTAATAGTTTTTATAAGCGGATCTGCGACGATTATTATAACAGCTGGCCCAAAATTATTTTCCATGGAGCGTGAGCGACCCCTACCTAATTGGAATTTTTGTGGTCGACTGTCTCCTATTTAAACGAATGACGAAGCTCATGTGCAAACTTTACGTGTTTCTTCACAATTGAAGACGAACTCTTTTTCAACATTATGGAACAGAACGGTAAGTGTGATTCTTGCTATATTTAAAAAAAGCTTAGTTTTTCTTTTGCGGATCTATACAGGGAGTGCAGAATTATTAGGCAAGTTGTATTTTTGAGGAATAATTTTATTATTGAACAACAACCATGTTCT
>JAUCMU010000033.1:20095544-20110345 GCA_032275025.1 Enteromius treurensis
AAGACTGGATCTGAATCTTCATGCTGCTGTGTCAGAGCTGATCATTTATTCATATATTATACGTAGGGCTGGAACTTTAATGTGTTCATTGGATTCATAAGGGTTAAAAATAATGTGTTAACATATTTAACCACTTCACACACCAGCTAACGGAGAACATTCACGAACCTGTTAAGAGTTGTGTAAATGTTCGGACAAAATGTTACTAATAGAAAGTTTTGGGAGGTTTTTATGACGGTATTAATGTTGTTGTAATGTTGATAGAAACGTTCTCAGAACAGAGATGTGTGGCTGGGACAGCAGCGTTGTGAACGGATCGGCTCAATCTTTCGGCGCTCTAGAGACGGACATATTTTCATGAGTCTATTAGATTAATAGTATTAATAAAATACATGAAGTTTTTGGCACACAGTAATTTCGTAGCACATCGCCGCAGGATTTCTTCTGAGGGTTCGTCTAAGACTTCTTCCCCTGCTCCCAAAACACTTTACACAACTCTTATTACTGTAATATAGTTCAGTTTTGTAAGTCATGGATAGTCGTTTCTAGTTAATATATAAAAATGTTGAACTTCAAGTTTATTTGTGTACATTTCCATAATCAACAAAAGAGTGCTTTTGTGAAGTAAAGAGGAAATCAGAGGATAGGGTTTCTGGCGTCTTGGTGTAGAATAGGAGCGCTTCACAATGATGAACCCAAACCCAGAGACTCACAGATATGAAGCTTTCATAAAGGTGTTCATAAATGACTATTCACTTTTAACATTTTACAAATGCATGTAAGGTCCTCCTTTATTTTTCCGGATGTCGCGCATCTCGCTTCCCAGCGCTTCTGTGAACATACTCCTCAGTTCTAATTTTTGGTTTCTAAATTTACTTTAATGTTTACCGCGTTTAAATCTGACTCCAATTTTTCATTCTCTGATATTAAAATAACAATGCTAAATTTGGGTGCTTGAATTTAGTTATCTTAATTTAGATACTTGATTATTTTATATATGCTATATTTTCATTTACCCGTTCCTTGAGGGACCTCGAGTCGTCAGAGTCTGGCGTCGGCCGATCGCCATCTTGTTACATAAGCTCGCTAGTTCTGATAATTACTAAGAGGTTGGGGATTTTTGACTAATATCTTTTTGTCTGCTTTTGTACTGCTTGCTTATTACGAAAAGATAGTTTTACTTAGTCTTATCAATACCAACGTGTTAACTTCAGTGATAAGAGGAATCTGAGGGTCTTCAGAGAAAACATGCCTACTGCTCTATTTTCTTGCGCTCCCAGTTTGACATATCCTAGCCATAGTACTTATGCGCACTACAGCATCTCTCGCAATCTACTGGTCGTAAATGGGTGCATCACTCCAAAATGAATCAAGAAATAATGTTTATTCGTCAGGTAAAATTGTATCATGCCAATTACAGAATTAAACAATATGAATTCAATTTCAATTTAGCAGAATGCATAACATTGATAAATCAAGAAATTATGTCAAGCCAATTACATAGAATCCAATTCATTTCTAATTTAAAAGAATGCATAACTTCAGCAAATGAATACCTGACAGAAAGACATACAGCACGAAATCATCAAAAGCCCAGAAGTCGTCATCGGGCAGCGACCCTACCAAATCCTTGAAGCACGTCGGCAAGCTGTCGAGGAGGAGGTTCAACAAATGCTTAAGCGGGGGGTAATCAAGCCATCCAAAAGCCTGTGGTCCAGCCCTTATTGTCCTGGTCCCGAAGCCAGTGTCCCAGTTTGATGGCTACCCCATGCCCCGAGTGGATGAGCTGCTGGAATGTCTGGGAAGGGCCCGGTATATAACAACTTTGAATCTAACTAGGGATACTGGCAGGTCCCCTTGTCTGACACAGCCAAGCCAAAAACCGCCTTTTCAATGCCGTTGGGACACTGGCAGTACCGAGCCCTTCCCTTCGGCCTGCACAGAGCTCCAGCGACGTTCCAGCGGCTCATGGACATCATTCTTCGGTTTCATCAAGAGTACACAGCTGCTTACATCGACAATGTAGTAATCCACTCGGAGGCATGGGAGGATCATCTGGAGCGGCTACGGAGGGTGCTGTCTGAGCTCAGGAGGGCTGGACTTACCGCCAACCCCCGCAAATGCCATCTCACCCAGTCTGAAGTGAAGTACCTGGGATTCACCATCGGAAGAGGACTCGACAAGCCTCAGGAAAAGAAGGTCCAGGCTGTCAAGGAGACTCCACGACAACAAACGAAATCCCAGGTAGGAGCTTTCTTGGGGTTGGTGGGATATTACCGGTGCTTTATCCCCAGCTTCTCCTCCCTAGCTGCCCCACTTTCAGACCTGACCAAGAAGGGGCAACCAGAGAAAGTTTGCTGGACAGATCAGACGGAGAAGGCGTTCCAGGCCCTCAAGGAAGCCCTAACCACCGAGCCGGTTCTTCATGCCCTGGATTTCAACCGCCCCTTCCTGGTGCAGACCGATGCCTTCGATTCGGGACTCGGAACCGTACGCTCCCAGGAATATCAGGGGGAGGAGCATGCGGTCGTCAACATCAACTGTAAGCTGACCCCTGCAGAAAAGAACTACACCGCGGTAGAAAAGGAGACTCTCGCCATCAAGTGGGCAGTCCTGGAGCTCAGGTATTACTTACTTGGTCGAAAATTTGTCTTGTTCACAGATCATGCACCTCTCCAGTGGATGGCTCGGGCCAAGGACACAAACGCCTGTGTAACCAGATGGTTCCTGACGCTCCAGGACTTCCACTTTGACGTGCGCCATCAATCCGGCTGGGCCAACGCCGACGACCTCTCGCGGATGGGGTCAGCTTACGCAGGTCTGTTAGGGGTCACTCCCCCCCCTGTTAGGGGTCACTCCCCCCTCTCGCCTCTTTCTGCAGTACCAAGACGTCGCTTAGGAGGGGGGAGTGTGGCGGGAACTGATCAGTGTTGCCCTGGCAACATAGGATCACCACCTTGAACTCGTCTGCCCGGGCCAATCATTCATGGCAGGACCAGTATAAATGCAACTCCCAAACAAGGAAGTAATGAGCAATGTCTCCTCGCTATGCTGATGAGTGACTTACCTTTCTTTGCTTACAGACGCGACGCCGTGAACAAACAGCCCGCGCCACAGAGGACCGAAAGAGCACCATTCGCCGTCACCTGGGAAAGAAAGAACAGGATTACACTCACGCTAAGCACAGCCACCATCACCAGCACCGTATTGTCTTACTTACCTCAATTGTCAATAAATCCACCCTCCGGGGTTTTGTGTTCACTCTACAACATTGTTTTGTCATGCTCTCAAGCGCCAGGATTCACACTACCCATACCAACAAACCTATCCCTCAAAAGCAGAGAAAATGTTTTGTGATGCAATATGAACACAATAAGCACATTGTACTTATTTTTTGATGCAAGTACATAGTAGTTAAGGACACCTAATGGGACCTTGGAAGAAATAGTGTTTCTAATCGTTCGGCAAGTATTGAACAACTAATTTATGGTGAAGTCTAACAGAAAGCTGAAACTTTATGGCTTAAGGAGAGAGCACTGGAAATGTAAGCAAGAAATTAGGAAAGCCACCCTTGCTTTACTGATTTTAAGAAATGCAATTGGGGAAGTTTCTGAAATCCGACAGAATAAGAAAATTAACATCAAGGAGACAAAGATGACAATTTGTTCCAGAGTTCTTGAAAAAGGTGACATAATAAAGGCATTTCATGGTGGTCTCCATGCAGACAATGTGGGCACCAGAGGCTTTTTTGGAATTTTTTTTTACATTTAAGACATTTATGCAGAGGTCTGATAGCCAGTCAGAAAGCATTGGTTGCACTGTTTAAGGGCTGACGCCAAGCAGGGAAAGAGGGAATGACTAGACTTGAAGAAATGAGGCAGAAAAGTTTTCATCACCCTCCAGCAGGAGTTGCTGCCTGAGGCCCTGAACTCACTGTGTACTGCAGTCAGACTCTACTGTGTAGACTAATTTGAATTTGACTAATTCTGAAAAAATAAAATAAAATAAAATAAAATAAAATTATATATATATATATATATATATATATATACACCCCTTCACCCCAAGCTATCCCGAACAGCTAGATCATTAGAACTACCAGGGCTGATTCTAATTTTATCTGCATATGTGTGTACATAAGAAATATTTGGGTTTTGTCAGGCTGGGGGATTCATGCCTTAAGGACATAAAAAGGCTGGTGCTGTCCTGGGAGTCAGTCTGGAGAACCTGGCAGAGGTGTCTGAGAGGTTAATGCTTAAAAAGTATTGTAAACCGTGGCGTTAGAGAATACGACAAAACACAGCGTTGAGGTGAACACAAACCCCGGAGGGTGGATTTATTAACAGTGATCAGGTGAGACAACACAATGGTGATGGTGCTCGGCGTGACTATGAATCCTCTTCTTAACTTTCCCCAGGGTGCAGTGGTGAGTGCTCCAGCGATCCTTCATGTGTGATCCGGTCTCTTCGCTCACGGCGTCTCGTCTGTGGGAACAGAAAGTAAGGTAAGTCATCAACCAAAGCAGTATGGAGTCGTAGCTCAATGCTTCCTTGTTTCCAAGTCCTTTTTATACTTCTTCCGCCGTGAGCGATTGGCCCCGGTCTGATGAGTTCCAGCTGTGAGATGTTTGCCGACGGGCTTCAGGGATAGGGCCGCTGCCGAACGATGACTCCAGGTTTGGTGATGATCTCATGCTGGATGACGTTGGTGTGGCCCAGGGTCTCCGAAAAAACATCCTGGAACTGACTGACCAGGTGCCGCAGCTCCGACTACTGGGCAGCAGACAAGTTGGGGTCCATGTCAACAACCGCGGGCTGTGGAAGGGCAAAGGCTGCCACCTGGTCCCGGTCCCCTACCCAGCGCTTCAGAAGGTTGATATGATATACCTGGGTGGCTCTTCTCCGTCCTGGCTGCTGAACCCGATAATTCACGGGGCCAACCTGTTCTTCAACGGTATAAGGCCCTTACCATTGTGCCAGAAACTTGCAGGCCGCATTGGGGACCAGGACCATTGCCCTGGCTCCAGGCTGGAACTCCCGCGGTTGGACCGCCCGGTTGTAGTTGCGTTGCTGGGCCTGCTGGGCCTGAACCATGTGTTCCCGGACTAATGGCATGACTTTGTCAATCTTCTCCCTCATGGACTGGACGTGTTCAATGACCGTGCGGTGCGCGTACCTAGTCGCGTAGTCGACGTTGACCAGGATGTGTTCGTGACCCTGACTGGACTTCGGCAACGGCCCCACGAGATCCATACCGATCCGCTCAAAGAGCACCCCGATGATGGGCAGAGGAATGAGAGGGCTAGGGGGAGGTTTGACTGGAGACATCCGTTGGCATGTTGGGCAGGCAGCACAGAACCTTTTCACCTCCGCTTCCAATCCTGGCCAATGGAAGTGATCACGTATCCGTTGGGCAGTGTTCTGGGCTCCGAGATGACCGGCCATTGGATGGGCGTGTGCCAGTTCTAGGATGGTCTCCGTCTTGCTCCTGGGCACTACCAACAGCCGTTTTTCCTCCCCCCTCCTCTGAGCGACGCAGTACAACAGGCCATTCTGGACGATGAAGTGCGGGAGAGGGTGGGGAGCCGGAAATATTATTTTATCGTCGATGACCCGGACTTGCTTCCAACAATGCTTTAACCTGTCATCCTCTCTTTGTGCTACTCCAAAAGCACCCCCTCCCGTGACCTGCTGAAACACATCAAAGAAGACATTAGTATCACGGGAGGGGCACTCACCATCTCTCCCGCTGTCCGTGGTGGCGAACGCAGGTCTCGCTCCCCGGGATGGCCGTCGGCGGCGGCGCCGTGTAGGTCGAGCAGGCTGCGCGGCTGAGGTGATTGCTCTCTCGAACCCCGGCCAGTCACGTCCCAGCAGCACGGCTACTGGTAGATCTGGGACGATTCCCACTTCCACGGTCTCCTGACCATCATTACTCCGAATATTCACAGCGCATGTGGGAACCTGTTGAGTATCACCGTGCACACATATTACTGGGACAGTACCTTTGAGTGCTGGCCGGGGTCCTACAACGTCGGGCCTCATGAGCGTGATGCTACTTCCCGAGTCCAACACCGCGCTGTATTTCCGTCCCTGAACTTCTACCGTCAGTCGCGGCGAAGATTTGGGTAGCTCTCGATGTACCGCGCAGCCTGCCATCCACTTCTTTGTAGCCGGTGCAGGTGGGTCAGTTGGCATCGGCTCATCCCGGGGGCTTACCGGCCTGTGTACAGGTCGCTGGGTGCCCTCTGGCGCGCGTCGCTCCTGGACCACCCTCCGGGGAAAAGACGGCGCTCTCTCCCCGGCATCACGATGGAAGGCAGCGTCCGCCAGCTCCATTGCTTCAACCAGCTCGCTCACGCTGCGCGGTCCCCTCATGCTTGCTGTCTGCCTCATTGATCTGGGCAGGACGCGCAGCATTTTGTCCACCACCACTTTTTCCACAACCTGATGAACTGAAATATTATCTTCTAATAACCAATGCTCTGCCAGCCGCATTAATTCGGCGGCTTGAGCGCGGGGCGGCACCCGAGTTTTATATTCCCACACGTGGAACATTTGGGCAGCAGATGTCGATGACAAACCCAATCGGGCTAAGATTTCAGCTTTCAGTTGACTATAGTTATTTATTTGGGTGACTGGTAATGAAAAATAAGCCCGTTGGGCTTCACCTGATAAGAGCGGAGCTAGCGCGCCTGCCCAGTTGTCTGTTGGCCATCCTTCCGCTGACGCTGTTGCTTCAAACATCCGTAAGTATGATTCTACGTCATCATCCGCTGTTAGCTTCGGCAGCAAGCGCGTGGCCGCTGTTCGGGGATCCGGCAGCGGGGTGGTTTGAGCGGCGGCGAAGCGTATCTCAGTGACTCGCTCCTCCAGTGCAGCTTGCCTTTCTGCCATATGCTCGAAATGGCGCTGCTGGCGGACGCTGATCTCGGTGAGTTGCTTTAGGAATTCCTCCATGAGGCTGATAGTGAAGGGGAGAGCAGCGCGCGCCTGTGAGATGGAAGGAGAGAGAAAAAATGATGAAAAACGGAGGTTTTGAGCTTGTGTTCAAACGTGATTTCTTTTTCTGTCTGTCGTTCTCTAGGCCAGGTGTAATTGCCCGCGTTCTCCACCAGTGTAGACCGTGGCGCTAGAGAATACGACAGAACACAGCGTTGCAGTGAACACAAACCCCGGAGGGTGGATTTATTGACAATACCAGGTGAGATAACACAATGGTGGTGGTGGCGGTGACGGTGCTCGGTGTGACTGTGAATCCTCTTCTCAACTTTCCCCAGGGTGCAGCGGTGAGTGCTCCAGCGATCCTGTGTGTGTGATCCGGGCTTCTCGCTCACGGCGTCTCGTCTGCGGGAACAGAAAGTAAGGTAAGTCATCAACCCAAAGCAGTATGGAGTCGTAGCTCAATGTTTCTTTGTTTCCAAGTCCTTTTTATACTCCTTTCGCCGTGAGCGATTGGCCCGGTCTGATGAGCTCCAGCTGTGAGTTGTTTGTTTCCAGGACGACGCTGATCGGTGCCCGTCACACTACTTACAAATGTTAAAGTTCCTAAAGGGATAGTTCACCCAAAAAGGAAAATGGTCATCATTTACTCACCATCATGTGATTCCAAATTTCAATTTTAATTCACGAAACTTCTTTACAGTATACCAACAGTAGAATCCAGGAGAAATCAAGGTATCCAAAGTGGTTAAATAACATTCTACAAATGATCTTCTTTTGTTTACCACAGAAGAAGGAAGTAAGCCATACACAACATTAGAGTCAGCAAATGATGCCAGAATTTAGTATTTAAAACAATGAAACACATTTCAGCATTCTTGCAGCTCAAAATAATTGCTTTAATGTCAAGTTCCTTTCTTTGTGACAAAATGCGTTATTATGTTCATTATTAAGAATTCAGTGACCTGTTTTATGTATTCAGATTGGCCAGATTTGGGCCGAATTTTAACCCCAGTCCAGCCATGTTGTCAATTACAGTACTGTGCAAAAGTCTTAGTCCATTAGTATTTTCAGCAACAAAAATGGTTTTAAGTGGCTTATTTCTAGCTTTTGCGGTGTCAGTTGGAAATATCAGTTTACAAACCTCCATATAACTTCATACTTACTACCTCAACTGCTCTTTGCAGTATTTGCCGTTTTCTCCATAGCTCTTGTTTTACACACTTGCACATGCACTTCGTCATCTGTTGTCTATTATTCTCTCTCTTTTGTATTGAAATAGATTAGGTTTTTAAATAGGTTTTTTAGTTTAACTTAAAAATGTTGTCTTTTTATTTGTTCTTTTTTGTTGCGTTGTTAAATTATGTTGTTGAATGTATGTAGCACCTTGGTCCTGGAGGAACGTTGTTTCATTTCACTGTGTACTGAACTGTATATAGTTGGAATGACAATAAAAGCCTACTTGACTACTACTTGACTTGACCACATTTCCAAACATTATTTTTGTCATTGTAATAATGCAGTGAGATTATTGTCTGACAACAGCCAGTGCTCCACAAAGAGATCTGAACTGATCATCATCCAGTCTGTCTGGAATGACATGAAGTAACAGAACAAACTGAGACAGACTAAATCCAGAAGAACTGTGGCAACGTCTCCAATATCTTTCAAAAAAACATGGAAAGCTGCCTGAAAAACTATGGGCTGGTGTACATCAGAACAGAAGCTGTTTTACCAAAAGCTGCAAACCCCAAAATTTATTTGATTTAGTTAATAGAAGTTAATTGATAAATTAAATCTATTTATGGCATTATTTTTTAAAGCAGATGAGCCCAACATGTTTCAGATACACCTGTCTCTATGTTACTGATGGTTTTAAAGCTGTACTCATACAACCCATACCAAAATGGTGTAGAATAGTGACGTATTATGCAAAATCAGACTTAGCACACTTAGCCTGAAAAAGGACCATCTATAACTACCGGCCAGAATATCATAAAAGAACAAAATTTGGGTTAGAGTCACTTGTTTGGGCAAGAAGCTACCTACTCTAGTGATAACTGAATATCACCCACAACATCCTCATCATAACAACTGTAAAAATTGTATTTACTATTAAAGGGATAGTTCACCCAAAAAATATAATTCTGTCATAAATAAGTCATTTTTATGTCGTTGCACACCTGTGTCACAATGAGAGCTCGTAAAGCTTGCGCTTGTGCTTTCTCACGAACACGGAGAACTCGGGAGGCAGAAGTCCAATCAAACTTAACATTTATTGAACAGACAAAAACAAGAAACGCTGCAAGCTACGCAGAGCTGAACTACACACATGAAATGTTAACAAACGTTAACAACAAAAGCTGACAGACAATCAAGACATGGGGAGTGAATTTATACAGAGACTAATCAGATACACTTGGACAAAACACAGCTGGAAGTGAATGAACATTGATGAGGAACATGGCGGAGCAAGTGGCGGAGACGCCCACCTAGGCGAAGCAGGCGAAGGAAATGCCTTCCAAGGTGGCGCAGACGGTGGAGAAGACCACCTGGGCCTACCAGGCAGTGCTGATGCTCTCCTGAGCCGATCAGTTTATGTGCCCTCCAGGGCGGAGCAGACAGCGGGGATGGCCACTTAGGCTGACCAAACCACGACCATGCCCTCCAGGGCCGACCAGACAGTTCGAGAGCCCTCCAGGGCGGAGCAGATGACTGTAGGACCCTCCGAGGCAGAACCATCAGCAACGACGTCCTCCTAGACCCCACAGTCCATAATAATGCCCTCCTGGGCCGAACCGGCAACCATAATGCCCTCCTTGACCAAACTGACACCGACATCGCCCTCTGAAACTGAACTGACAGTGAATACGCCCTCCATGACCAGCCAAACCACGATTCAGAGACCTCCTTGGGTTAAGCAGCCACCAGTGGGGCCTCTGGGGACATCTCCAGAGGTAGTACAGCCTCTGGCGGACCCAATGGAGTCTCCGAGCCACACACAGGTTCCGGAGGTTCTGGCCATGGGGCCTCACAGTCTTTGTGGAGCTCGGATGAATTAGGTGACTGGGGATCTGGATAACAGACCGGGTCTGGCGGATCCGGCCACCATGAGTCTGGGTCACAGACCTCTGATAGCTCGACAGGCTGAGGAATTTCAGCGTTGCTGTATTGGCGTTCTCTGTTTCTGCCGCCATTTTGCACAGCAGCTCAAATATCCCCTGGATTCTCCTCGCTGTGTCCAAAGAAGGAATCAACGGAGGTGGAATCGGGATCGCAGGAGCTTTACTCAGTGATCCGCGTCGCGAAAACGAAAATGAACCGGAGCCGCGCCACACGATTTCGGTGGCGGATTGCCAAACGAGAGCCTGGAAGCTGGGGATATCCTGCAGGTTTAACGTCCTTACCCTACGCCGATAGTGTTGGCGCACGGGGCCGTAAATGCAGACCAAAATCCGTGAAGATGTGCGCATTCGGTGTGAACGCCATCTTCACTGTGGTCGGATGTTCTGTCACAATGAGAGCTCGTAAAGCTCGTGCTTGTGCTTCCTCGCGAACAAGGAGAACTCGGGAGGCAGAAGTCCAATCAAACTTAACATTTATTGAACAGACAAAAACAAGAAATGCTGCAAGCAACGCAGAGCTGAACTACACACATGAAATGTTAACATCCGACAGACAATCAAGACATGGGGAGTGAATTTATACAGAGACTAATCAGATACACCTGGACAAAAGGAGGGAGCTGACAGGTAAATAAACAGAGCACATGGCACAACCAAACACAACAAAGATCATAAGGGCACGTAAGACAGGGCAAAAGAAAAATACAGTTCATGAATAGCTGGAGTGCCATCCAGATTAGATTGGCACATCCAGCTGATCGTGACAACCTGTAAGACCTTCATTCATCTCCAGAACTCAAATTCTTTTCTTTTTTTTTTGATGAAATCCAGAGTCAAATTTCATAAAAAATATCTTCACTTTTGTTTTGAAGATGAAAAAAGGTTGAACAGTTGGAATGGCAAGAGGGTGACCAATTAATAATGCACTTTTTCATTTTTGGGTGAACTATCCCGTTTATATACTGTACCACAGGGTCAGAGTATAATTGCCGTTAATATAATTTAATCAGGAAAAAAAGGACATGTACCAGTGCTCACAGGCACTTTGCTGTACTGTCGACCATGTGGTCATACAGTATCACCCTCTGTTTTACTTCCACACCTGCAACCTTAATTAGCCAAGGTATTGTTCCTCACCTGTATAGTTTCAACCTAGTTCTGAAGTAAAAGAGCATTTCAGCAAAGCGCGTCACACCTGGCGTGCACAGGCCTTCAACTGAACCACAGCTTTACTATCTTGGGAAGCATTGAATGTTGTTGATGTGGGTGCGAAGATGATGTATGTACTGAGGAGATGAGCTGGTCATAACACCACAACTACAAAGATGAATGTTCCCAGGGAGAGAACCCTTACAACATGTCCCCCCCCCCAATGTCTCATCTCATTTTCTCTTGTCATGCACATTTACGACCGTGGTTGTTCTTCCCAGCAGCCTGGTGCTAGGACCTCACTGTGTCGTGACTGCCTGCATTTTCAGTGAAGAGATAACCCAATAAGTCCCAAAAGGCTCACAATCCCCCTCCATGGCCCTCAAATCCAACTAAGCCATCTTAAGCCATTAGTGGTGACAAATGGGACTGCCGTTGAAGTGCTGGCTGCAAGTTTGCGGAACTTTGCTCTTCCTTTGCTGTTATCTTTGTGGGATAAACAGTCGGGAGCCGGAGAGTGTGCAGGCACTCAAGGAAATGCCTCCTTAACATGAACACCGATGTTTGTACATTGTCGCTCTCCCTTTACTCTCTCCCCCACTGAACCAGCTGCTTTTGCTATCCTCTGTCTCTTCACCTCCATTACTCTTCCAGTGCTCTCATTTGATCCACTATTCAATTCCACATTAAATTCTCTCTTGTTCTCTTGCTCTTTATCCTTGCAAAGGATTAGAGTGATAAGGAGCGGCAATTACATTCTTGCAATCATTAGCTTGATTCTCCCAGCCTAAGGCTAAATCGTGCCCGTGTGGCGGACGTCAGCTGATACAGGAAATTGACTGCATGAGACGAATAAAGTAGTTGCAGAAGCACAGTAGCTGTTTAACATGCGAATGCATGAGAAATATGAGGTTGGTTTGGCCTGTTGAACGGACAAATCAGCAGATGTACAATGAACAGCTGGAAAATGTCTTGAACCGTTGCCATGGGAAGTTCAGTTATATACAATGAGAAACGTCAAAAACATTGCTCAAGGGAGTTTAGCATTGCATATGCAACATCAATAACATCTGTTTTGTTATGAAAATGCTGCTTAGTCTATGAAATGCCTACAGCAGTTTTAATCTTGCAAAAATACAAATATCATAAATTAAGTGACATAAAACAAGACAATCAGGCTTATATTTTTCTATATTACAGTGATTCTCAACTCAAGTGCCCACAAGGGGGCTTGTGCAAACTTCCTGGGGGACCAACCCTATCTCATTGCGAATTCGTACTAATTCGTACAAATTAACCAGTAAAAATATCCTAACCACTTCTAACTTAAAGAAACTTAAAAACACATAGCAACATGTTGTAACACTCATAACACCATAGCAAAGGGGTAAAGAGCAGCAGGTCCTTTGGCTGAATTGTTACATGATCAGAATAAACCTCAGTAACTGAGGTGAGGTCTGGAACATAAGCGTGTGAAATGAAGCTATTCTTCAAAGAAAATGTTCACTTGTTTTGACTGCTGGAGTTTTGTTTGCACGCAAACTTGTTTCTGGCAGAGCACGGCAGAAATCAATCCAGACAGTTTATGGAAACTTCAAACAGCTCTTTTCATCGAACAGAGGTCAAGAACTTTAGGACCAGAAGATGTTGACACTTCTCACTCTTATGAATGCTTTAGATCTATTTGGACCTTAAAGTCATGTTTACATCATTTTCATCAAAGAATTTCAATTAGGGTTTATGTCTTCACTTATGTGGGTTAGTTAGTTTTTAAAACAGCATCTTAGACCGTTTTCGAGTAGACTCAAGTGTATGACTTCAGACATCAACCAAACAAACCAAACTCTGACGTCAAACAGGCTCGAGCTTGTACTAAAAGTAAAAAAAGTGCACACTTAAAGAGGCATCCACCAGAACCCAAACAGCTTGCTAACAAGTAACAACAATGTAAATGACAGCTGACTTGGTCATGTTTGTTTTAGAAGGCAACGTTCCTTCCATTTTACAGCTTTACCTTTTCATGACCAAGAATAGAGGAAACAGAGGCATGCTTGAAAATGTCAGGGCAGATGCGGCTATTCACAAGACACATTTTTCAAAACGCTCATCCAAACCAGATGTTTGCTCATCATAAACAAGACAAGGGCAGAAAAGAATGAGCAATATTGGCTAATGCTGGGTGAATTATTTCTACTCCTAAACTTAAAGCGCTAGACTACTCAGAGCTGTGGTCAAACTCACACTGTCTTTGTTTAAACTAAATGACCCTCTGCCCTGCTGAATGCTCTGCCCTTGTAACACATCACTATCAGTTCATTCGTTTTAAGGGTTTTCCAGACATTGCAGCTTTCTTTTCCTGTAAGTAAATCATGTGACCATCTTTTACGTGCTGCGAGGGATGGATTTGTCTATAATAGTGACAAATAGGCTAGTGCTTACCAAAGCCAATCAATGGTGATGAAAAGGATGGATCAAGCTTCAAAATGACAAACAAACTGAAAAATACAGAGCTTGAGAAGAACTGAAAAGTTGCATGTAAAACTTTTTTTTGATAATTCATGGTGCTTATTCGTTGACACCATACTGTACTTTGAGACTGACTGGTGTTATGACACAAATACTAATATATGTTGGGGTGAATTATTTAATTAAAATGCAAATGTATTATTTTGTTGTAAGTATGTTTTTTTTCTAGAAAACAAAAGGCAAGACAGGGATTTTTTGCAGTGTGGATGTTTTTCCAGATGGTACTTTTCTTTCAAGCTGCATTCTTTACACTTTTCTCACACACAAGTTTAAATTATGGTAGTAAAAGTTTGCAAACTGATTTACACACAGCATTTTCCCATTAAATCAAGGCACAGCTATTGGAGAGTTTTAGGTTCATATGTCTGAATGTGATCTGGAAAAATATGTAATAATCAAATCTCAGGCTATTAATTAAAAAGCTGACAAATTGCCAAGTCATGAGAAACAAATCAACTCATTCCTCATAACATCGTTTTGGCAGCCTGCTGAGCATCCTTGGATTTAAATGCATATGGGGTCCAGGTTAAGATCTGTTAAGATCTAACAAAATCTTACCTTTTCTCCCAGAAGAGCTGTAAGTTTAGCTACATATTTTATAAAATATAATTACAAATATTTTTCTTCCCAAATAATTTAGTGTCTTTTATGACCATAACAGCAGAAATCATCCAGTTTTATATAATGGTGTGTTGTTGCAACATTAATTTTCAGTGAGTTTTTAATGACAGTAGACTCAGATTTAATCTGCATTTAAGGTTTTCAGCTGATGGGTAGTGATTCAAAAATGGGTTTCTGCTCTGTTATAATACGGTCAGATACCAGAATAGATAGCTTGATTGAACTGGCTCACCCTTAAAAACCATGAACTAACCTACACAAAAACATCCCAACCAGCAACTACACGTGGGGCCCAGATGGGTTAACTACCCAGCCAGCAACGACACGTGGGGCCCAGATGGGTTTACTAGGGGTTCCATGGGAACTGTGTGGGCATGGGCTTTGGCTGGGTGAAATCAGCGGGTCCCATGTAAGTTTTGTAGTATGAGTCCCACATAGG
>JAUCMU010000033.1:20120449-20137544 GCA_032275025.1 Enteromius treurensis
GAACTTTCCGAAGTGAAGTAAACTTTAAGGGATTTCCCCTGCTCAGGGAGAAGGGAGCAATGAACACTGTGTAGGGTCCATGTCAATTGGATCACAGCTCATGCACGGAGCTCTCTTTTAATGAGCTGATTATCAGAATCAGGTGCGTTAACAAAGAGAGATGTGCAAAATATGCAGAGCAGTGGGGCGCGAGGACAAGGATTGAGAACCGCTGATGTAAAGAGTGAAAAAAAGTAATCCAAAGAATTGACCAGTTTATATTTTTAAATGTATATTAAACATGATTTATGTTAATAAAGTTACTTTTAAAAATAATACATCATGATGCATTATTCCCAACAAGGAGCCAGTGCTGAAGTGGTCTCATATCAAGAAGCCTGTGAGACGCACTGTCTGTTCAACTAAATCCAACCTGAAAAAATAGATTGGCGAGAGTTTGCTCTTTTCCCAGTTGACCTGAAGACCCCACTGGCTTGAGGTGCCTGAGCACAAGGTCCCTGTGCTCACACATTTGATCCCGAGACTGTGCTAGGACGAACCAGTCATCATCATTGAGAATGGGTGCATCTTGCTTTCTCAGGGGGACAAGGTTTCTGCGTGAGCATTACATGAGCATTGGATGCCCCTGAACTTGAACGAGTCTGAGGGTCTGAAGGAGCCAGAGAGATGGTCTGGGCAGTGCTAGCAAGGCTCCCAGAAACTGTGCAAGCGGAACCAGCATTCGAGCAGAACCAGCAGAACTTCTCACCATTAACTGGTGAGAAGGGCACTGAGGTGGGGGTGCTGAGAAACAGCATGAGCCACCTAGAGAAACCAATCATCCAGCCACAAAGTTTCAGAACATGATGGAGGTCTCCACTAGAGCCCTGACCCCCCTCGGTGTCCTGGGCAAGCATAGGCGTCATCTGCGGGTCTGATTCAGGCATTGCCACCATCAAAGAAAGCTTCAGCGCAGCCAAATCTTCTTCCCCAGAGAGCTCAGGCTCACCCTCTGATGCAGTGATTGACATCCGGTCAGGGGGAGTAACTAAGATAGCTGGTATGCTCCTTTTAGATGGATCAGCACATTCCCTGGGCAGCTCCACTGGCTGCAGAGGGCAAGAGGAGTGAGTGCCCCTGGGAGGTTGGTTCCTCAGAGGGGAAGTACTTATGGTCACAGAGGTGTCTACCCAAAGCAGTCCTCCCTTGGGAACAGGATCTAGGCAGAGACACTGGAACTCCACCCCTTCTGGAGGTAATAGAGTCTGGTCCTACTCTGAAATGGCTATGTCCCCGCAATAAGAACATGACTCATCCGTGAAGGCCACCTCAGCATGCTTAAAGCCCAGACATGTGAGGCAGTGATCTTGACCATCGCCTGGTACCAGGTAATGACCACATTCAGAAACTCACAGGTGATACATCATCTATACCAAGATCCAACTTCGCATTTGCCAGGCGCAATGTCGTCTCTAAAAAAATGCACCTGTGAATGGTCTTTAGTTATTCTTCTACTTGTACTGAGGCACACAGGGAAGATGGCCGCTGCAACACTACAGGGGGTAGTGCACCCTGTAGTGTCCACTCACTCAGCAAAGGATCTGCACCACTGTAGCAAAGAGGCTTCCTCGCATAGCATTGATCATGTTACGAACCCCGAAGCTTATCGGAAGAGCAGAACGATCACAGCCACACGGCCTCAAAGCAAAAAAGCTATTTGTACCTATTTATACTCCCACTACAACATGCAGCAGCTGGATGCAATGATCGCATGGCGATGAGCATTGGCTCATTTAGTTTACTCACATATTGGATTGAGCTCTCTGGCGAGATTCCCAATTCGTTGGGTCATTAATGTGGCATCAAAAGTGACTGACTGAAAGGTATCTGGTGTCACTTATTTAAAAACATAACTAAACTGAATTTGTTACTTTATTAGTTACTTGAAAAAGTAATCTATAATCTGATTACATAACATTACAATACTTTTAATGCATTACCCTCAATTGATGAAGAACAGATTTATTTGCTTATAAACATGATTCATGGAATGCCTAAACATGCATGTTTGATGCACAAGAATCAGTGAGGCTGAGTAATTGTTTATGTTTGGAATTACGTGATTGTGAATAAATAGATGACAGAATTTTCAGTTTTGAGTGAACTATCTCTTTAATATGTATTCAAATACAAGCTGGGAATTTCAGAGCATGACCCATATGGAACACAATGGCTAAATAAAGTTGCTCGTACAAGCCATTTCCTACTTTTGCAAGATTTATATTGCTCTTGGAAGAGCAGCAGACACTGAGAAGCAACATACACTAAAATGGCTGTAGGTTTGAGTACGGGTAAGAGCCATTCAGGGCTCTCACTCAGCTCCCCAAAGGAATTCTTAAAAGGTTTAGAATCACAGCTGTTTCATCAAACCGTCTTTCTCTCTATCCTTGTTGTGTCCAACAGACTGCTGACCAGTACACAGCAGTAAAAGACAACCCATCTGAATTTCATGACTGCTTTGCCAAATTAACAATCACTTGTTAAGCTAAAGCTCACAGATTCCTGCTGATCTGTTAATTTAACACTTAACACTTTAATACTGTTACTTAAGGCAAATAGTCACTATAATGAAAACATAAAACTAAGGGTCACCGTGATTTTGCCAAGTAAGACATGATCCTGGATCAACATTACTGTCCAAAAACATAGACTTATCTCAATCCCTACCCCTAAACCTACTCCTACCCAAAATTTATGCTTAAAATCAGTGAGAAATGATAGCTGATTAACAAGGTTGTAGAATCACCTAAGCCTGATCATAAGCCTAAAACAGATATTTCCAGGAAAAGTATTCCTCAGTTCTGATTGGTTGATTGGAATGTTGATCCAGGAACATCTTGTAATCACGCTCACTGAAACAGTCTGTGTACTCACATTAGGCATGGTTGCCATAACCCGGTCCCAAGTATGATTGTCCTCCCTCCCCCTCTGGCCTGCACTCACATAGGGTTTCATCATTCATACCGGAGCACGCTTACGTCATTATAGTACGATGGTTTCAGGATAAACAGGAAGAGCGGTGTTCTCACTGAGCGCAATGGAGTCCATCCCTCTGTTTACTTTGTGGATCGTAATTTTGAGTAGTTTGCTCCAAGGTGGTCCACAGTCCTCTCACAGCCTATTGTTTAACAGGTCTACCGCTTTTGTTGGTTTTGGAGCATCGCAAAAACATGACATCATGGGTCCTGTTCTGTGCTCCAGCCCGGTTAGTGCTCACACTACATGCGAACTGCGCCCAGGTCCAACTGAACCGTGCTCTGGCACACCTCTTCCAAGTGGGCCAGGGATGACTTAATGAACCTAGTGCCTAGTGTGAGTACACCCTAAATCTGACCCTGATGGAGTCATGACATCATCTACTGTAGGTCATGCAGGTCATTGGTTAATTTTAAACAATTGCCCAAACCTGACATGTAGGCATTGTTTTAGGCTATTGCCAGCTTTGTTAGCATCAGACAGTGGGGAGATAATCTATTGTGTGGGTTATTTTCTAAGTCAAGCAAAATTGTCAGATCATTCATGCAGACCTTCAATTTCCATGAAGCGAAGCATCAGTTTTTGATGTCTGTCAAAGATGAAGACGATTGGCTAAGCCTTTGAATAATGCATGGCTCTGAGACATTTTCACAATGTTCTTTAACTTTATTTAAATGGAAGACAGCATCAGAAATCTGCATTGAGAGATACATATGCAGGAGAAGGCAGAGCACTTTTCTCTCTGAGCACTTTGTTTATGTGCATAATTTAAAGAATCTCGCCTGCTATTTAAAAGCTGGTACAAACTTGCATGAAGCACATTAAAGGGCATGAGAGAGGACTCTGATGCATTAACTGAGAGTAACACAGCATAACAATAACTGCAAATGAACACTCAGAGATAAGCAGGGGATACAGGAGACAATGAACCGTCTAATTATAAAATTAGGAATAGTATACATTTGTAAATCTAAGACTAGATTTATATGTAGAATGTACCATTACAATATATATGTGTACCATTACATTTTTTATTCATTTAAATATGATAAATGAATATAAATGAGTGCTGAGCAATGTCCTAAGTACATCCAAAGTAATGTAGTGTGTTTGTGTGTATTATATGTATTTGGTATATGTATATATATGAATAAATGAAGACATGCACACACAATATATTTAGAAGAATATATCTGTAACGCTCTGACACAGGACTCAGAAGAAAAAGGCTAGAGCAAAGTAAAAAAAAAATTTTTGAACACATCAATGAGCAAAAGAAACTGAAATACGAGGCTCTGGCTTAAGCAGGTATCCCTACAAAGAAACTCAGTCTGTAATGGTCGATCTCCTGATCGCTAACACAAACTAGCCTCCTTAGTTCAGGGCAGTAGCAGGTAGGTTTCTAAATAAGTATTACTCATCCTGTTGGCGATCTCCTGATCGCATATTCATTAGGAGGCTAATCAAACACAGGCAAGTCTCAACAAGGTTTGTTGGCAATATCCTGATCGCTTCTAACTCTATGCAGTGCTTAGGACTCAGGTAAGTGTATAAGGTGAGTAGTCAAGGTGAGTATAATGTGGTTCGCTTACATCAGGTTAAATCCAGAGATCAAGGTGCCGGGTGCAGGTGAGTAGTCAGGATACTAAGAACTCCAAAATGCCATCCTATACTGGAAGTAGGTAACAAAGGACACATGGTAGTATGAACATTGTTACCTCGAGCTCCACCGGGCAGCTACTGGTGATCGTGGCTTTTAACCTGTGCCTCTGATTGGTGTCTCATCAGAAGTAATTGAGTGTGGGTGCCACTGACTGCGCTGAGATCAGCGCACGAAGACAGAGACAGCATGACAATATCTACATATTTATATATTTATATTCATATAATGTAATAAATGTTTTTAAACACGTGTGTGTGTGTGTGTGTGTGTATTTAGTACGTAAACTTAAAGACACGCACATACAGTATATATTTAGATAATTTATATTGTATATAATATAGAAACACAACATGTATATGGCACACATATACACACTCACATCTATTATGTACACAAAACTTTTATTTTTAATAAAATCACGATAATTGCTTAGCACAAATAAATAAATTAATTATATGTATATATACATTTTATTATTAAAAATATATTAATTTGTTTGTTTGTTTGTAGCCTAATTTAACTTAGCTAAGTCCTTAAGAGTTACATTTTGGCAGGCACTTTTTATCCCAAGCAACTTGTTTTATCTTATTTTATTAGTTTTTGCTTTCCCTAAGATTCTAAAACCTAGGACCTTTGCATTGTTAGTGCCATGCTCAACTGTTTGGACTATAGAAATGTCATTAACATTTTTCTAAAGATAGTAAATACTGTAGCATTTAAACACAATAAACACTAAAGGAGCAAAGCTCAGGGAAAAAAAGTTAGACTCTTTAAGTCTAGAAAATAAAATATAGGCTGCTCTAGTCCTACATTGTTTCATGCAATAGTTGTAAAACACTGCTGGCAATGATCTAAGCAGTTGCTCTTTAGAGATACTGTAAAGCTACTGCCTTGCTATTGAGAAAACTGCATCTGCACAGTATTAGTGATAGAAGGCTACTTTCCCCTCGATGTTTGCTGAATGCTGATGCATGTGCAATGAAAGGTCAGATACCCCACCAGCTTAGCAACAGATAATCCATTTCCTATTAATGAACTGTCGTTTGAACTATAGATGATTGATGTTCTCATTTCGCAGTGTGTGATTCCATGTCTCATGTCATGACTATTGTGTATTCTGAATAAATGAAACCCCTTGCAGCGATCTAAGTGATTACTGGATGTTTTTATCTTAGCTTGCTGATGCTAAATAATATCCTTAAAGTCATAAACTAACACACGCTAACTAAACTTAGTTTGGTTATAGGAATGCAAATGGAATTGTTAATGTTAAAGCTACAATTAAAGTATAACGTCACATCATGCGTTTGAGCTGGACTGAGGTAATTTTGCACTGTTTCATGTCATGTTTCTTTTGTTCCTGTTCATTAGTTGTTATGATTTTTGAATTGCCCTCATGTGTTATACGTTAATTATCTTTGTTTAGACCCTATAATTCCCCTTTGTGTTTATAGCCCTAACATTCCTAAAATAGGTCTATTATTGCCTATGTGCAAGCTGTTTTGTTTGTGTTTCCGAAACTTCCTGAGGTATTTTGTTATTTTGATTTATTTATTAATAAAGACTGCTGTGCCTAGATCCTGCTTTTTATCCTTTTCTGCAACCATGCTGCGACAGAAACAACTAATTTTACTGTCATAAAAACACATTTTATCCACCAGGATTCAACTAATTCATTTTTCCATATCAGGATGGAGCAGAACTAAATGTGTAGTGGCACTGGATTGTCTATGAAATAAAGAAGGCTGTCAATGAATTAAAAAAAAGGTAATAAAATAAAACAATTAACCATATTTCTCAATATTTGTTAAAAAAATCCCATCCAATGGCAAATGAGTGAGCTACTGTACTTAATACCAGTTGAGGAAAGCTACTTTAAAAGTAATGCATTACAATTTTGCGTTACCTCATAAAAAAGTTATTTAAGGGTTAGTTCTACTAAAAATTTTAATTCTGTCATTAATTACTCACTCTCATTTCGTCCAAACCAATAAGACCTCCGTTCATCTTCTGACAACAAATTAAGATATTTTTGATGACGTCATAGAGCTATCAGACCCTCCATAGACAGCAATACAACTGAAGTTATCCCAGATCCAGAAACATAGCAAAAACATCGCTAAAACAGTCCATGTGACATCAGTGGATCAATTTCAGATTTGCAACACTAAGAGAATACTTTATTTGCGCAAAGAAAACAAAAATAGCATATCATCAGCTTACCACTGAACTAACCCTTTAATTCATAGAAACTGTGTTAAAAATAACTGACAACTCTAGCATCAAGATAAATAGAGTCAGTGTTAAGTTGACTAAAAAAGCGATGAGCATTATCACCAACTGCTGATCAGGATTTGGCATTTATTCCTCTCGTTTCAATGCCCTCTATCAGCCATGCATAACTCTTGTCTGAGTGGATCAATACACCCCAAAATAAACTGTCTGTTATCTGGTACACCTGGAGGCTTTATCTCAATGGCTCTTTACGATCACACCATGCTGTATTTAATTAAAGCCATATGTTGCATGTAGCCACACATTAAATATTCACCAGCTCATTTGCTAAGTGACCTTTGTTGGTCGGCTGGCTGTAAAATAAATGCCTTGAGAGGAAAAAGAAGAAAAGTGGGATTTTAGGTAAGAGCTTTGTTAAAATTCCTAACCATATGAGCAATAGTGATGATGTTTGCCTTCACAAATATCTCCAATGAGAGTAAAATCCCTTATTAAAACTTCACATTTGCTCTAGAACGGTGTTATCTTTAGGGCACATAGAATATTTATTCCAGCTGGGGGTGGGTGTGAAGATGCTGATCGTGAAGGTGACCCATCAGGTCTGAGAAACAGAGAAGAGACTTCAGGTTTCAGCTCTCCTTCAAGTGTCCCTGTACATGAAATCTTTGATAGCCATACTGTTTGACAGATATCAGAACCTCACAGTCGATATGCATGACGTCAGAGCTCTGCTGGTTCGCTATGTTATGCATGCATATGCGGATGGAATATTTAAATACAATCAAGAGCACGGCACTGCCTTCATTAATTATTTGAATATGTATATTTTCTACATAAATCATGTGAAGTCTGATTGATTAGAAAGGTCTGCCCGATTCATTTGGCTAAAAAGATTGCTTATCCAATACTATAGCCCTGACAGTTCTAAATATAGAGGCTTAAAAGCTACCTGCCTCATTAACCATGATAGCCCTGACCGAGGAACATGCTACTGGCTCCTGGAATCAATGAAAGCTGAATTTTAATCTCCTCACATTAGCGTTTTAGTCAAGTGCAAAAGAAGGGCGAATTTAGAGCTGATGGAGCTGATCATTTGAGCAGAGTCTTGATCTAAAGCTGTGACAGCAATATCATTGTGTCCTTTAATTGTTTTATTCCTTTTTCTGCTAAAAAAAACGAACAAAGAAAAAACAACACATTCAAAGTATAATATATGTGGTACTAGACAGGTTTATTATGTCGGTAACACATCACAGCAGTTTGGAAATGAAATGTCTGGTGTATGGCCCTAAAATGTTTAAACAATATCACATTTAAAAATAACATACCAACTGCATAAAACCTAATTGATTAAAATAACGGTAACACTTTACAATATGCGTGCACAAATATGCATTAAATAATGCTTAACTGTTAATGTAATAACTCATGATGAACTTAACCATTTATTAAAAATTACTGCATCAGCAACTAATAAACATTGTGATTCATAAATTAAGTAATCAATGAATTGTTATTTGTAAGATTTGGCATAATGCATTAATTCCCTGATAACATATTACATAAACTAAGGAAGTTAATCCATATGTTAATTGTCACATGGGTCGAAGACATCCCAAAAACATTCAATTCTCCAGAACGGTTCACTAAGCTTACGATTAAATTTCATATTCAAAATCACCAATGAAATCTGACAACACTGTGTAGTAAATGTTGTTTCTTTTGCTTAAATAGCCTGGGAACAACTGATTTCTAGTAAATATCGTCCCTGCATTTGATAAATAAACTGTTTATTTCTTGTCATTATACATTACCATCACTCTTTTCTCCTACTTGATAATGTTCAGTGCTTTGCTACAATCTGTATTGTTAAAAGCGCTATATAAATAAAAATTAAAATTAAATTAAATGAAATAGCATTATCAAAAGCGTATTTCTCATGCGAGATCAATCAGTGCGCATGCACAGTCTCAGAATGCAGAATGGCAACCGGAACTTCTAAAGGCAGATGCGTTGATGCGCTGACTTTACATTTCAGCGATTGACTATTTTATTCAGAAGGTGGGGCTTTGTCACACTTCATCCTCACTCACCTGATCCAGAGTCAACCGCTGTAGAGAGCACACAGACACCAGTGATTTGCTCATTATCTCCTGATTACTGACACCTGGAATCAGCGGCGCTGCTTAAAAGATCGCTCAGCACAACAGTTGTTGGCTGAGCTCAAGGTTATATGCTCATTCTAACCTGCCTCTGCTCCTTACCTGCTGGATCTGATTCTGAGACGTTTGTAACTACTGTGGCTTGAAAGACTGGAACAGTTCTCCTCAAAAGACTGAGTATTCTACTTACCTGATACTTACCTGCTAAGAGCCTGCTTGACTTTTGTTGACTTCTGTTTATGTTTAATTCTCACTTTACGCCACGCAGATGGCAATATACGATGATAATGTGGGGCTGGATGCATTTCTCAAACGTGCCGCTACTATCTCTCAACACCTGGCCGCTTGTGAGACACCTTTAACCATTGCACCTCCTGCGGTAAATGCTGAGGAGCCTATGCAAACTGACTCCTACAAACTGACCTCTCAAGAGAGATCCAGACGGCTACGTGGAGGCCTTTGTTTATTTTATGGAGTGTGTTGCGCTGCAAGAGCGCCCTCCAGAGTGTGTTGCACTGCAAGAGCGCCCTCCAGAGTGTGTTGCGCTGCAAGAGCGCCCTCCAGAGTGTGTTGCATTGCCAGAATCATCTCCAAATAAATCCCCGCCCTCCCACCCACTTCAGCCTTCTACGTCGTCTGACAGTCCTGCTGCTCAGCTACCACGTATCATCCAGCCGGGGCCTATCACACAGGACTCTCATCCTCCAGATCTGTCTGGCTCGGGGTGCTCCCCAACTCCACCTTCAGCCTCCGAGGCCAGAACTCCACCTCAGTCCGTGGACCCATCTTCTCCGCCATGGGCCTTGGCTCCTTCGGTGCCCGTCAAGCCTCTAGCTCCGCCAGGCTCAATCGTCTCTTCGACTCCGCCTTGGTCGGTCGGAGTCCATCCGCCGCCTCGGGGACTCCACACCTCCGGCTGCGCCTCGTTCCTCCATCCCACCGGCTGTGTCAGGCTCCTCCCTCCCTCCCTCCAGCTCCGCCTTGGTCCTCTCTCGCTCCGGCTCCGCCGTGGCCTTCCGGATCCCCTCATCCACATCGGTCGCCGGCCCCATCTGCTCGGCCTTGGCCCTCTGGACCCTCGCTGTCGGCCTGGCTCATCGGCCTTCTGTCCTCACCCTCGACTCCGGGCTCCTCGCCAGAAAGGAGCATTAAAGATCAACCCCCTCCCTCCCTCATAAATTATGCACCTGCTGCTTTACGGCACGAGGACACGCCTTTCCGGAGGGGGGCGCAATATCACACTTCATCCTCACTCACCTGATCCAGCCGCTGTAGAGAGCACACAGACACCAGTGATTTGCTCATTATCTCCTGATTACTGACAACTGTTGGGAATCAGTGGCGCTGCTTAAAAGATCGCTCAGCAAAACAGTTGTTGGCTGAGCTCAAGGTTATACGCTCATTCTAACCTGCCTCTGCTCCTTACCTGCTGGATCTGATTCTGAGACGTTTGTAACTACTGCGGCTTGAAAGACTGGAACAGTTCTCCTCAAAAGACTGAGTATTCTACTTACCTGATACTTATCTGCTAAGAGCCTGCTTGACTTTCGTTGACTTCTGTTTATGTTTAATTCTGACTTCACACCAGTTTGATTACAAAGATGATACTCCTGTGTTTGTGCACTAAATAAACTCACTTCATTTGAATTCGCTCTCGTCTGTGGTCTTTGAGCTTGACAGGCTTCCTATGATTCATAAGCCATGTTAAGCGTTGCATTTTCCCCCATTCAAAACTATATGAGTGACATGTCTTGGGTATTCTATAGTCTTTGCTTTTATCCAATAAATGGGCTCATTTTTTGACATCATCAAACAATTTAGAGAAACTTGAGAAATCTCTGTGGGATTTCCAAGTAACAAGGCCGAAGACTTTTGTTTCATGCCCGAGGTCTTTGGACCCTCAGACAACACTGCATCACTCATCAGCATTATTCTATCATTGACATTACTAAATGGGCCCAGGGATACTTCCAGAAACCACTGTCGGTGAACACAATCCACCATGCTGTGGCGTCCTGTGGGCCAAAGCTAATTTAGAATGGACTGATAGAAAGTGGAAAAGTGTTAAAAATGTGAATTTTTTGTTGGAAATCATGGACGCCATGTCTTTGTGGCTAAAAAGGAGGGAGAAATTCCAGTGTATTATAAGCATCCAGTGGCAAAAGCCAGCATCTCTCATAGTATGGGGGTGCATAAGTGCAGCTTGCATGTTTTGGAAGGCACTATGAATGCTGAAAGATATATAAAAGTTTTAAAGCAACATTTGTTCTCCTCCAGATGATGCATCAAGGAAGGCCTTGTGTATTTCAGCAGGACAATGCATAACCACATGCTGCATCTATTAAAGAGTCCAGTTGCTGAATTGGCCTGTCTGTGGTCAAGACCTATAGAGGTCCATCATTTGGTGCATCATTAATTAAAAAATATGTCAAAGACGTCCACAAACAATTCAGCAGCTGGAAACCTACATCAGGCAAGAATAGGACCAAATTCCAACACCAAAGCTCTATAAACTCATAACCTCTATGCCCAGACATCTTCAAACTATTTTGAAAAGAAGAGGATATGCTACACCATAATAAATATACCTCCGTCCAACTACACTGTAAGAAATAAAGGTACAAAAGGTGTCATTTGGGCGGTACCTTTGTATCTAAAGGGTCCATTTTGGTTCCATAAAGGTACATCGATCACTTTTATTTATATAGCGCTTTGAACAATACAGTTTGTAGCAAAGCATTGAACATTAACAATTAACAATTTCAAATGAAAGATTGCTATCAAACAGCACACCTGTAACATCCCCATGTTTGTTTATGTTCTGTGTTTTGCCTGTTCTACCCATGTGCTTTCCCGGTGACCTAGTTTTCTGTTAATTATGTATTAAGTTCAGGTGTGTCTCCCTCATTTACGTTGATTGTCTTCCCTACTGAAGTTGAACCCTGTGTACCAGTCTTTGTCTGTCATTGTCTTTAGTAAGTGTGTGTAACTCTGCATGATTGTATTAACTCTATTGGACTTTATTAAACACTGTTTCATTTGGAAGTACGACTTTCTCCGTGATTTGCCTTACACCCACCGTGACAGAATGACAGACCTAAAAAGTTTATCGAGGAATTCGCCGGAGGAAATCCTCGAACGCCTGATGTTAGGGCTACCTCCCTTCCCCGCGCGGCAGGTGTGCGGTCGGCCACCCGTGATGGTGATGCCCGGTTGCTGTCTCCCTATTCGGCAACAGCGGATGAAGCCCGCGTCGCAGAAACGATTCACCGAGCCCGAGCACTTCATCGAGCCTGAGCTGTCTGAGCGATTCACAGAGCACGAGCACTTCATCAAGCCTGAACTGTCTGAGCGATTCACCGAGCCCGAGCACTTCCGCGATCCGGCAGCAATATCAGTCCCGGTGGGGATACTAGTGGACATTTTGGAGGAGGACCTTATCGACTGGTATGGAGAGGTGAGACCCAGACCTCTTGAATCTCCTTCTTCTCCGCTGTTTCCAGACAGCTCTGTGTTTTTAAAGTTCCCTCCCAGCCTCCCTCTCCCACCTCCTCTCTTACCAGTCTGTTCAGCCTCGTCAGTTCCTCTGGACCCTGTCATCCCTTCGTCTCTCTCGCCATCAGCACCTTCTGGGCTTGCGGATTCGTCTCCGGGCTTCCAGTCTCCAGCTCTACTCGGGCACAGCGATCCCCTGTCTTCGCCTCCAGTCGGTGATGCCAGGAATCCACCTCTGTCTTTTGACCCATCGGCTCTGCTGGGCCTCATGGCGCCTTCGACCTCGTCGTGGCCCGTCGTCCCACCAGCTCCACCGGGCTCCCTCGTTTCTCTGGATCAGCCTCGGTCAAAAGTCGTCCATCCGCCGCCTCTGGACTCCACTCCTCCGACTGCGCCTCGTCCCGCCGTCCTGTCAGGCTCCTCTTTCCCTCCGGCTTCACCATCGGCCTTGGTCGCTCCGGCTCCGCAGCGGTCCTCCGAGTCCCTGCCTTGGCCTCAGTCACTTTGCAGTCCTTTGCTGCGCCGCGGCCCTCCAGACTGTCGGTGTCACCCCTGCGCCCCGTCCACTCGGCTCCACCCGCGGTTCTCTACACCTTGGGGTGGTCACAGTCGGTCGGCCCCCTGGAGTCGTCGACTTCTCCTCCTCCTCCTCCTCCATGGCTTCTCCCGCCTTCGATGCCGCCCTGGGGGCTTTGTTTTGCTGATCTGTGGATCATCAGCTGCCTTCTCCAGCTTCTGGCTCCGCATTGGCTCCTCCCACCTTCAGTGGACTTTGGGACTTTTTTTTTTTTGTCTGTTTTTTTTTGCCTCTCCCCTGCTCCACGCCCTCCTCCAGAGCCCCCGCCCTCCCTCCTCTATTGTTATTTACGGCGAGGGACACGCCTACTTGAGAGGGGGCGAAGTATATCTATGTTTTGTTTTTTGTTCTTTTGTTGCCGGTTTTCCCCCATGTGCTCTGTGTTTTCCTCGTTTGACCTAGTTTTGTTAATTACGTATTCCGTTCAGGTGTGTCTCCCTCATATACGTTGATTGTCTTTCCTATTTAAATTGAACCCTATGTACCAGTCTTTGTCTGTCATCGTCTATGTTGAACGTTTTTTTGAACCTGCTCTAGTTTTGCTTCGCTCTTGGATTGATTAAAGATGTTTAATGTGACTTCAGTACTTCTCCGTGCCTTCCATCTACACGAACGTGACATTGTCCTCCAATAATGGAGGCGGAGCTGTTTTGTTCTCAAAAGAATGATCACCAAGTTATTGTGAAGTAGAGGAGATGGTTAAAGGGCGCTTTTTAAAAGTGAAAGCAAAACTTGAAGGTGTTATAATGATGTTTTTAAATATTTATGCTCCTACGAAGGGGGCTGAAAGAGTTGATTTTTTTTATACATTTAGTTATTAAAGATGTAAGATCAAAAGAATTACTATTCTTGGGTCAAGATTTTAATTGCAAAGTAAATGAAAAAATGGATAGGAATCATTTGGAGCCGCATATTGCTTCACAAAAAGCACTCACACAGATAATACGAATGTTTGATTTATGTGATGTTTGGAGGAACGTACATAATAAGATTAGAGAATACACTTGGGCACATAGCAGAGACAACCTCATCTCAATGGCACGACTTGTTCGGTTTTATGTGTTTAATTCTCAAGTCAATGTTGTTAAGGATTGTAAAATAATTCCAGCTGGTTTTTCTGACCACTGTTCAGTCATCTGTAGCGTTTGGTTAATTCTGTGAAGCTAAAGAGTGCTTATTGGCATTTTAATACATCACTTTAAATGATGAGAATTTTCTTGATGTTTTTTCTGCTTTTTGGGGAAATTTTAAAGAACAAAAACAGTTAGTATAGTTCATTACAGCAGTGCTGGGACTGTGGCAAGGTCCAGATTAAAAAGTTATGTCAGGAGTACACTTTTAATGCTACTAAAGCGATGATTCGGTCAATGAAAGAGTTAGAAAATGAAATATTTTTAGTACATCAACTGTTACAGGGGATGATTTTGAAACTAGCGAATCCAAAAAAGATTTGCTTGCAGATTTATTGGGTGTGAAAGCACAAGGTGCATTAATTCCTTCAAGTGTTCAAAGTATTTCACAAATGGATGCACTTTCTAAGTTTTTTTTCAATTTAGAAAGTAAGAATGTTCAAAGTCGCATTATTCACTCGTTACGATCTTATATAGGAAAACGACTTACTGAGTCGAGTGAAATACGTTAACATGCTGCTAGCTTTTATTCAGAGCTATATAAATGTCAAGTGCTGCAAGAGGATACTGAGAACTTCTTCCAAAGATTGATGAAGAATCGAATATAATGCTTTATAATATAATCCTCTATCACAAAACGAACTGTATACAGCTATGATGAGTATGAAAATGGGAAGAGTTCTGGTATTGATTGAACTCCTGTGGATATTTATAAGATTTTATGGCCAGCTATTGGTGAAGATCTGTTTTTGGTTCTTAATGAAATGGCCTACTTCCATTTAGTTGCTCTTTTACCAAAGAAGGAAGATCTTCAACAAATAAATAACTGGAGGCCAGTTTATCTTTTATGTGCTGATTATAAAATATTATCAAACCTCGAGCTACAAGGTTAAGCAAAGTACTGAACCAAATAGTACATCCTGACTAAAGTTATTGTGTGCCTGATAGATTAATATTTGACAATATTTTTTTAGTTCGAGATGTTTTGGAAGTTGCAAAAATATTAGGTATTAATTTTGGTTTATTTTCTTTAGACCAAGAGAAGACTTTTGACCGTGTAGAACATGCTTATTTGAGAAAAATTCTAGAGGTGTTTGGTTTTAATCCAGTCTTTATAAAAAAGCTGAAATCTGGCTGTACAGACAATAAACACTCACCCCCCTTGACCCAGTCACCCACTTTACGATCTTCTGAGCCCCCACCTTGCAATCTCACTCAAGAGTGTCACCAAGGAAAATATATAAGCTCAAAGTGTCATATTTTGTGAAGATATTGTTCTTTCAGTGTCAAATTTGATGTCAATTTAAAGGTCTAAAAGTGAGTGGTACAATGGTCTAAATTTCATAAACCCCTAAATAAGGGTTTGTGAGGGTGTTGGTCTGGGTATATAAGGAATGAGGCAGAACATCACACTAGGAATTTCTGTAGAAGAATCCTCCACGCTACAAACATGTAAGAGCTTTGGAAAACCTCCAGGCCTCTTCCACGTGGCAGCGTGTATCTTTGAGAGTCAGGTATGCATTTGCTGGAAACTGAATTGAATTCTCATTGCTTAATTATGTAATTGGCTTGATATAATTTTACCTGACAAATAAATTATTTCTTGATTCATTCTAGACTGCTGAAATCTTTGTCACTAGTAGTGTGTGCGGAAGACTTTAGCGCGCATCAATTTCCTGGCCAGGATATACAAACTGGGGGGACAGTGAACGTAAGCAGTAAGCACATTTTATCTGGAGACCTCTTCATTTCTAATATCATTGAAATTTGCGAGTTGGGTAAGATAAGGACCAAATATACGGGCTCCCTCCAACCTCTGAGCAATTATCAATCTGGTGGGTTTGTGTTTTTACGGTGCTACGTACCCCAACCTTACATTGGGGTGATGTACAGTAACATTCAAAGTGTACTCAGAGTCAATGGTGGTTTGAGTGCTCCTTTTGAAGTACGAAGGGGAGTCAGACAGGGCTGTGTGATGTCAGGAATGCTGTACACCCTGGCCATCGAGCCGCTACTTCATAAAATAAGGTCTGAATTGAATGGGCTCTTTATTCCTCAATGTAATGTCTCTTTACATCTTTCTGCCTGTGCTGATGATGTCATTGTTTTTGTATCCAGATTTGATGATGTTAAAAAATGTAAAAAGTCGAGTGGGGTAAGAGTGATGCCATACATAAAAAAAGGGGAAAAGAGAAAAGGACGACTACAGAAATGGAAGTGGCTACTACCTCAGTTATCCTACAGAGGGAGAACACCTATAATTAACAATCTGGTGGGATCTTCTATATGGCATAAACTTGCTTGTGTAGATCCACCTGTTGGACTTTTACTGTAACAAAGTTATTTACACGTAAAGTAGACTATGTCTCCCCCCATATGTCTCCCCCCAACTTACAGTAGTTTTTCATGTAATTTCAAAGTTTTTATTTTTTATCTTTAATATTGCATTTATTGCACTGTATATGTTGGTATGGGGAAACTGGAGACTTGGGGAGAAATTTGGGTAGGCTGAAAATTTTATGATTTTTTTTTTTATTCTTCCCTACAGTTGGAATAGAATAACTCTTGCATAGATAATGATAGAAATACATTTCCTTTTCCTGTGCTTGCTGGCATGTGTTGGAAATAAATAAAATTGTTTGCAGGGAGCTGAGGCACTCAGGGCCTGAACTATACGCTTTCAAATTTCAGTTTACAACAAAAAAATAAAAAAGCTATTTTTATTTGTCTTTATTATAACATTTTGGCACAAAATGCATTCAATGACTACATCTCTCAAATTTCATGAATTCTTTTCTCACTCAGACACAACAACTGC
>JAUCMU010000033.1:20141342-20153858 GCA_032275025.1 Enteromius treurensis
CTTGCTTAGTTGGGGACACCTGATTTCCAGTGATTACCGTTGTCTTGACTACAGAGACCGTCTCTGCATTTGATAAACAAAGTTTAATCTCGTCATCTTACATTACCACTCTTTGTTTTCCTACTTTTCTCCTTCGTCCAGCATTCTCTCTCATTGCATTTTTGGGCGCTCAAATTTGGCTGCTGTCCTCCCTTAGCCTTTTTGAGGGGCAGACGGTGAACGAGCCGAACGCCGAACTCTTGCCCACGCTAGGGTTCTATCCATTAGGGTTCGGAGTTTGCCGTTCTCCCGGCTCGCTCCCCAGACAGCATGTCAAATTTGCTTATTGTTCATTATGAGGAAAGCGTGAACTCTTGAAAGTAAATGTTTTGAAAATAACATTGTTTCGAGAGGATCGCGAAACAAGTATTCACACACAGGTGGAACTCTTGAAACACTTTTAGGTATTCGGCCCGACTCTGTTCTCTGAAGCTTTTTTGAAGAAAAAAAACTTTTACTTGTCTTTTAAAGGAATATTTGTGTTATTTGTTTTTATTTATTTATACTATTTTACATTTTTATTTATTGTTAATTACTTGCCTGTCATTTTGTGGCAAAATATTTTGCAGCTGTTTTTACTGCAAGTGATTCATTAAAATAGTTTAATTTTTAAAAAATGATTACGAAATGCACCTAGATTTCTTTGGAATAATTTTGTTGAAAAAAATTAAAATTTTCCCAATATATTTTATCATTGAGGGTTTATTTTTAAAAAGTAAAAAAAATCTTGTCTCATCTCAATCTTGTGAACCCAGTGTCTCGTCTCATCTCGTCTCGTGGGATAAGTGTCTCGTCACACCCCTAATACATACACAAAATAGCATTGGCGATCGACACACAGGACAGAATACAATGGGCTTATAAACACTAGGGAGGATGCAGGACAGGTGAGGAACACAGGTGGCAAGGATGAACTAATTAACTAAACAAGAACAGGAACACAACCATATATGGAACATAGGAAAACAAAATCAAAACCAAGACAACTAGTGACACATAACACAGATCTGGGCGTGACAATTATGTTTAGTTATTTCACATTAATTGCATAGAAAAGGACCTACACATTGCTATTATAGTAAAATTACTGAACTTAAACATAGGAGCCTGATAAAAATGCTCATTTTAAAAGAAAATTTCCGATTGCACTTTATTTGATGTCAAAAACCAGAATGTGTTTGACAAAACCAAAAGGCCTTGAAAAAAGATCCTAAATGCGAAGCATTTTATTTCCACTAACTTTAAATGTATTGAAAAATAATGAAAGGCAGGTTTCCCTGCTTTTATAGAGGAACCCAATTCATTTTTTTTTTTTATGACAAGGCAAGATTAGTCCACAATGTAAAATGTCAAGTGGTGGTGCGATTCTTCAAAAAAAAATTATATATTCATTTTTCATGATATTTGTAAGTAAAAAGAATCTACCTTGAAAATGATATTTAACAATTGAGGTTTGCCATTAGCCATAAGGAAAATATGTTATTTTTACCCAAAGCTTTACCTCACAAGACATTTTTAGAAAAACATAAGAAAACATTTTAAAAATAAAATAAAACAGATAAAATAAAAGGTTTTCAAAAGCATATTTAAACCAACATGAATCCAATGGATCAAGACAGGGGTTGGATCCATTTGGTTTAGGGTTAGTTGCTTGTAGTTCTGAATAGTTTACTGTTATTACTAGAGTATATGTAATGTGATAACAAGGACACCTTAAAAATAAAGTGCTGCTGAAAATTACTTTTTAATTGGCTCTTCAAAAAAGTTCAGGGTTTCAGTGTCATCAAGTTGCTGTTCTGGCCACCAAACAACCATAAGAAGTGTGAAGAATGGTAAGAGACAGAAATGGCATAGCAGGCTGGAAGGAGAACAAAAGGAAACAAAACGACACGCACAGCAGATTGGTTTAGCCAAGAGTGAGGGAAGGAAAGCTTATAGAGTCTGGCGCTGTAATTGGGCCACATATGAAACTCAGCATGTGTCCTTCTCTCACAGAAAATCCGAGAGCACCGTGAGAAAATTCTCCTCCCTATGCTGGAGATCAATTTCACACAAAGTGCTAAGGATTTGCTGCAGAACCATAAAGGAGTCACTGAAATAGACTTGGCTTGTGATATTGGACTGGGTTTGGCCTGAACCTCAGCACTTTTACTGGATGTTTTGTGCAGGAAGCATTGGTTTTGAGCTGAGGTGCTCTAAGCTGAGACCAGCATCTTAAAACTTGCATTCAGAGGCATTTTACAGTGCTTTGCTCTAGATCTGAAAGTGTGCTCTTACTTACTGGCATGAGAGAGGTCCAAACTGTGTGGCTAAAAGGACGCAATAACACTTTTACAACAACTTTGTGATTATAGCTAATGCATCAATTAGTCATTATTGTATCACTCACATTAACAACCAGGAGTGGAGAAAATATCCCTGAATGCAGATTCTGTGAAGCTAGCTGAATATAATTTTGTCAGGCAAAATAGCCTAGTGGCACCATCTCAGAGAAACTACATTCTCAAAGCCTCATAAATATTTGACGAAAAACAATAAATAGAGACACAGCCGCAGGCCACTGAAGTATTAAAGTGTAACATATGTGCTCTAAAATATAAGAGGAAGCAATTTAAGTACAGTGTGGACAAACACTGTCTCTTTCACTTTTCTATTTCTCCATCTGTCTGTCCTTCTGTCTAGCACGCATACACCATGGAGACATTTAGTTAACATCTGCATTTACGTCCGGGAGACATATTTTTCTAATTGACATCTATAGACATCTATTTGATGTCTGCATTTACATCTGGAAGACATCTTTTTAGAGTGTTTGCTCATCTGTAATAGGTCTATGTTTCCTATCAGATGTCAAATAGATGCCTTATAGATATCTGTCACATGTTTGTACTTAGCAGATGCTTTCCAGATCAAACCACCTTTTACAGACATCTTGCAGACATGTGCTATCTTAGTTTTACACTATAATTACACTAAAGGCTAAACCTTTAGTTTAGAAAATATATAACACCCTGGTCACTATCATATCCTCTTCTTTATGTACCTTTTTTGTGTTTAATATTTCAGTGATTACTTTTGACCAAAGTCTTTAAGATTTCACATACCACTAGTCTGCACGCAATAGTGTGACACGCATAAGATCATATGCCTTGTCACTGCAATGCCTTGAAAGCATATTGCAACATTGCATGCTAAAATATTTCAGGGAGGAGCCCAGTACTAACATGATTACAGCACCACCACGATGCACTCGTGTCTCCTCTTTTGTAATAACGACGGCACTCCACTGCGTCCACTCTACCATGATATCCGAGTCTCGAGCGAATCCTTCTTTCGATTGGGTTCTTTTTATTGATTCACTCGAACCGAATCGCACTTGTAAATGCCCAAAAACAAGACAGCATTTTGTAAAATGACACAATCAAAATCCCAATACTGAAGTGAAAATACAAAAAAGGAAAGGTACAGATGCGTTTTGCCACAAAAATAAAACGACAACTGAAATGAATTGGTGAATCGTTTTACAGAAACGAATCGTCCGAAAGAACCGACTCGCACAAATGAATCGGACCTCCCAGTGCTTGCTGCCTTCTGTTCGGAGCAGCGTGACGCCCCCTGCTGTCTGATGCATAATAGGCGCTGGGCAAGTTTCACACAACCCTGACTCCTCAAAGCAATGTGTGCAGGAATTTGACTCGGGTGATGCTCTCAACAGTGGGTTTCGTATGGTTTTCGCTTGTGACCTAAAAGCTGCCGTTTTGCCCGTGCGGAGGTAAAATGAGCAGCACGGAGATCCAGAATTCGGGAGAGGAGCCCTGCTTTCGCCTGGAGCACCTACCGGGCAAGAGCCCGCACCTTGCGGGCAAGGCGTCTCCGCAGGTGAACAACCGCTGGGATGCGCCTGAAGTGACGGCCAACGGGGTCCATGACATTGAGGATCGGATTTTACGAATCACAGGTTATTACGGCTATAACCCGGGATACTCCAGCCACAGAAGTAAGTATTTAAAAACGCACGCAATCACAAATGCTATAGTAATGATGTCGAGATCAAGTCACGGTTGTCTGCACGCTGTGCTGGCCTTGAACGATGAATCTACGAATATGAATGTAAAGGAAACACATGCTGCGCGGAATGTCTCGTTTTGTTTGTAGGGTGCTTTGTTCACAAGTTAAGTGCTTAAATCTGAACAACACGTGAATTCAGTCGGGAGAACTTTCTGTCAAAGTTTTGATTGTAACAATATAGAATATAATGTCAAATAAAACAGGACAATAAAGAATTAGTAAGAAATAAAAATAAAGTATAGAAAATAAAAAAATATGGCTTTTATTGGCTTATGTAATAAATCAGGCTTGTATATAAATAAAGCTAATTCATAGTGCACAGCACCCTCATGTCAATGATTGTAATTACTAGTTAATCACCAGCAATACACATTGCAAGATGTGTGGTTAGACGAAATGCACAGGTTGAAAGACACTTATTTGTTGAGCACTTGATGACAGTGTTAAAGGAGTAGAGTGATGATTGGATCCTAATTATAGTCTGTGTGCCATTCCTGAATTTCAATACCCCGTTCTATTTTTATGCAATCGAAAAAAGAGTCTTGGCACAGGACAGATGTGCGGTTCAGCTGTTGTAAGCATGCAGGATTTTAATCATTTTTATTATTATTATTGTTGCCAAGTGTAAATGCACATATCCCACAATGGCCAGTGCCGAAGCGGTGGTCTAGCCGTGTCTCTGGTGTGCCATTATTACAATGGTGCAGTGTGAAGGTACATGAATCACGTCTAATGAATATCACTGTGTAGTGTATGTGTGCATGCATTTTTGTGTGACGACTTCAAGTCCACGAGAACGTTAGATGGTAACGTTAACTCAGCGCCACATTAATTTTTTGCCACTCGTTTTGTTTCCTAAGCACATCACACATGATGGTTTATGCCAGATATGCCAATTAAAGAAAAAAAAAAATTAAACAATAGGGACAATTTATTCAAATGGCTTTTCAAATGAAGCAAACAATTTTCCAAAACACTTGTTCTTTTACTGTGCTCAACAAAAAATATATTTAAAAGTCCAAAAAGGATTTTTTTTGAAAAAAAAAAAATAAAAAATTATGTGAAAGTGTCACATTGAAATGTTTCTTCAGGGACTATGACATGCTCACCACTGTTTTAAGAGCTGACTCAGCAGTAAATGTAGTGAATTATAGTGTCAGTCATAGACAGGCAAGAAGAACAATGTGAAAGAACTATTATTTAACAGAACTAGTTGTAATCACCATCCATCCCCAAGAACTCTGTCTGTACTGCGTGTGTAATTGTAAATGTCAAAGCCCAAAACTGATGCTTTGTAAAACTAGTTAAGTGTACTAATTGGAATCGTCAATAGCATATTAAATCCTGGAGAAATGGACAAAGGCAAGTCTTTTCATGATTAATAAATGCAACAGTTTAATTAGTTAAGGTCAAGATGAAAGAGTGTTCGCAACCCATATGACCTCTCGGCGAAAGTTAACTTAATGAAACACGGAATTAAATGTTAAGCAGGATTTATTGGATTATGAAAAGTGGCCGTTGACAGACCTAAATAAATCTGAACCTAAAAAACATTTTAGGTGATTTTTGTCTGGGACAAGGTGAAGGTCATCCTTAAGAGCATTTAGTGTTTGTTGGACCTTTACTTTTTCCGTTATAAATTCAAATTCCACTCATTTAATGTTTGCACAATTTCAAAAAGTAACATATACTATGATTTTGTGTATAATTAATGCATCATTATTTAAAATATAATGAGTATTTTGAAATATAAAATACTGTGTATTGGACAGGCAGATTTGTGTGGGGGAAACTCATAGTGTAATGCACAGTGTGTGCATATATAGACTGCTGTCCAAAAGTTTGGAAACGCCCCAGGCAAAGAGGGGTTTTGGACAACATCATCATAAATCTTTATTTTTTTGTGACTCTGCATTAATAAGGGACAACACTAAATATGTAAACGCTGTAGTACTGTACATAAACAATGATTTCACAACATGGAAAAATAACAATTAATAAATGTTCTCTGAACAGTGTTTTGATCGGTCTGTTGCGTTCTAACATTAATTTGCCAATCAATCAGTGAAGCTAATTAAGGTGTGTGACCCCTGGAGAAAAGAAATCATAGTAAAACTTTAGAACAGGGTAGACTTCATTCATTATTAACTATGACTTTTTCCCTCAGTAAAATCCCAATTTGGTGTTAAGTTGTAAAGTTTAGTCAATGGGATTTTATGTGCTTAATTAGTACTAATAATAGCTAATATTCTAGGCAACTAGTAAAGAGACCCTAAAATAAAGTGTTACGGAAACCATACATTACCTCACTGACAGGGTAAACAGCTATCATAAGTGCTATAGATGCCCTGCCTCTGATTACTATTCATTTTTTACTTTCACTTTTTGTATGGGTAAGCAAGGCAGAAATGCTTCCTTTCAGATGTTTGTCTTATGCCACTTTGAAAGAAACTGAATAAATTGATAATTTATTAGTTAACATTATTGTATTATTTAATGTAACATTTAATATTTAATTTTAAGTAACTTTTATTAGTAATTGTAAATATTTTGTAAGGGATGTGTAGGAAGCCCCAGGCGAAGACTCAGCGCAGAAGTTTAACATTCACTTTAATTTAACTTTGGTAGACAATGAGATAACTACAGACATCCATACAACATTAACGATTGACAGTACTGGACAAAACACAACGGGCTTATAAACACTGGGGATGATTCAGGACAGGCTGAGGGACACAGGTGGCAAGGGTTAACTAATCAACTTAAACAAGAAGAGGAACTAGACCATATAAGGACAAACAGGAAATAACAAAACAAAACCAAAACGAACTAGTGACAGATAACATGGACAAGGGCGTGACATCTCCCCCTCTCGGAAGGTAGGTCCTCGCACCTAGAGACATCCACAAGGGGAGGCAGGGTGGGACGACATCGTAGACTTGGCTGGCCCCAACCGAACTGGATACTCGGGAGGTCATAGCCAAATCCCCTTCCTACCCGCCACTTCCAAGACCATAACCTTTTAACCCCCTTGAGGAGGTTAGCCGACCATAAGGACCCTGGGTCGTGTGTCCATAGGAAGGGCTGGAACTTGAGAAGCACTCTGGAAGCGCAGGTTCACGGGGGCGCAAACTCTGGAGGGCACTCTTGCAGTTCGGGGTCCAAATCTGGAGTGGGCAATTTAGGAACTGGACTCGGGGCCGGCTCTCCTGGCTGTAATCTAAGGACTGTAATCGGGATGGGCACTCCTGGCCGAGACTTTGGAACTGAAAATCGGGATCGGCTCTCCTGGCCTCAATTTAGAAACTGGACACGGGATCGGCTCTCCTGGCTGTAATCTAAGGACTGAAATCGGGATGGGCACTCCTGGCTGAGACTTTGGAACTGAAAATCGGGATCGGCTCTCCTGGCCGCAATTTAGGAACTGGACACGGGATCGGCTCTCCTGGCTGTAATCTAAGGACTGAAATCGGGATGGGCATTCCTGGCCAAGACTCTGGACCTGAAAATCGGGATCGGCTCTCCTGGCCTCAATTTAGAAACTGGACTCGGGATCGGCACTCCTGGCCATAATCTAAGGACTGGAATCGGCACTCCTGGTCGAGACTCTGGAACTGGAATCGGGATCGTCTCTCCTGGCCGCAATTTAGGAACTGGACTCGAGAACGGCATTCCTGGCCGTAATCTAAGGACTGAAATCGGGATGGGCATTCCTGGCCGAGACTCTGGAACTGAAAATCGGGATCGGCTCTCCTGGCCGCAATTTAGGAACTGGACTCGGGATCGGCTCTCCTGGCCGTAATCTAAGGACTGGAATTGGGAAACGGCACTCCTGGTCGAGACTCTGGAACTGGAATCGGGATCGGCTCTCCTTATTGCAAGCAATATAAATAAATATAACAAAGATGCAAATTAAATGGTGTTTTTAGTTCAAGTCAAGTCTCTTTTCTATATTCATTTATTTTATATTATTTTATTTTCCTTGAATTAACATTAATGGCACTGATAGCAGCAGGTAAATTAGGCGCAGTCACTTTAAATAACAAATACTCTGTTTTTGTAGACTAACTCACATCAGCATCACCTTGACTTTCTCAACAAAAACCCAAAATAATGTTTTCAGTGGTTTTTGATATAATGCACAAAATACCAAAAGTTTGTTTCATCATGGAAACTACAAGGGGAGATTACTTCATGTCCTAGTGTAAATTATAACTTAAACCCAGTAGTTCCTAACCAACCCGTGATTGTAGTATCCTACCAGCTGGATGTAATTGCATCAGATCAGTCTGAATGAAATATCTGCTGCAGCTTTACAACATCCTTAATACTGTTATATACACTCTGGAAACTTTTGTAACTGTTTGTTAATAAGCTGAAAAAGCCATCATAGCTGTCTTGAATAAAATCATGAAAGAATCATCCAGCAAAAGCCTTTGCCAGAAAGTCTGCTGATGTCATCTGTTGTCTTCCGACCACTCTTACACTGAGAGGGCAGAGTCAATGTGACCCAATCATCTAAACATATCTGCAGCAGATGCTCTGACTGCAGCACACATATGCCCCCCTCCATCTCTGCCCAGACCACCTCGCCTGAAGAGCTATTTTTAGCTATAGGCCTAATGGGACTCTTCTCATCTACTTAGCCAGAGAGATGCTGTTAACTGTAGTCTCACTTGGGAGCTTTACAGACTTCAGAACAGACAGCTGACGTAAGTAATTGTTCCCGAATCATTAACCCAAATAAAAAATAATGTTTACACTCAAGTCAGCATTACTTTTTAGTATCACTAAAATGCTTTCATAGTTTTTCTAATATTTTTCAATTGTATTATCTTTTTCATTTCCATTTTAATTAAAGGATTAGACATTTTGTTGTTTATTGTTTATATTTTTATTCGCTATATATATATATATGTGTCTATACAATTCATTTTTATAGTTTTATTTATTGCAGTTATTTTATATATATATATATATATATATACTTCAGTTGTTGTTTATTCCATTTCAAGGAAATAATTGTACTGTATTGTGTTTTTTTTATGGTTTTGGTTTTATGACTATTTATTAAATAATAATTCACACATGTGAAACAGCCACAGATACAGCCTCACGTTTCAAAGCCCATATATATAGAGAGAGAGAGGGTGATAGAAAGAGAGAGGCATGTATATATATATATATATGTATGTATGTGTGTATGTATGTATAAAAGCCTCTCTCACACCTTTACAAACACAACTTTATGTCTTTATTGATTGATTGCCAGTTAATGTTAGAACAAAACAGACCAGTCAGAAGTCCAGAACACAAGAGATGAATTATATGCATCTCTAGCATTTTCAATCTTGTGAATTTATTTTTTATTTAATAAAATGTTTGCATAATTTGTGTTGTCTCTTATTATTATCCAAAACCCCAATTTGCCTGAGGTGTTTCCTAACTTTTGGACTTCTCTTATGGTCATTGATGTTTTCAAGCATTTCCTACAGGGTTTACTGGTTATAATTGTGTGGATTATTATATTAATAGTGATCATAAAGCCTTTCAGTCTTAGTAAATCTCTGGTAAGCACTTGACTTGTTTTTAATTGAAGGAAACATTTTATATGCTGCATCAGCACAAAATTTCCAGAATAAATAACACTTCTATACCCTCTGTGTATTCCTGTGCTGCCCCCATCTGGTCATTTGACATACATCTCTGCACTTTTTCATAGATTCATGATGATATTGTCATAATCTCTACTCACACACACACAAACATAGTAGGACCTGGAAATTTTTACCAGGTGTGACATGTTCCTGCATCAGCATCTTTGTTGTCACTAGAAAAAACATTGTGATTAACTAGTCGGATTTGAAAAAACAGTTTAAAGATTTAGTGAAGTTTAGGCTTACAATCGGGGTTTGGTGCTTGCACATCAGTGTCATTCATCTATTATTTCCTTTGATTTTAGGGACTACTAAGGCTGAGTTTAGGTTTAGGTGTAAATACTGATCCTGTGCACCTTTGACCCTACAGCGGGTCATTATGTGGTTAGCATTAGGGTTGGGTAATGACTATCTGGCAACAACAAATCATAAAGTTTGAGTTCATAGAGGAGCTGCAATCCCTTTGCCTGGCCAAAAGATGTCACTCTTCTCATTTTAGAGTGCTTCTAAAGAGATGTATCATACAGGAAAGCTAACTGTTACCCTCCCAATATGTGCGGCCCTTGAAGTAGCAACTTGGACATGGCCATCTTTGCTATCTATGTTCGTGGGAGCTTATTTGCAAAAAAAAAAAAAAAAAAACATTTTAGTTAAAGGATCTACCAGAAGCGCTTGACCTCTAAAACTAACCAGCGGAACACTGACCTCCACATCTAGTTCGCTGCTTCAGACCACAAGATGAATAAATTAGATGATGTTAAAATGTGCCTATGAAAGCTTATTCTGCATCATATATATGAATTTAGCTTTTTAAGTCATTTCAACTTAAATTACATTAAACTGACTTTAAACATCAGTTGAAACTTATTTTTACTTTATCTTTAATCTTTATTTTTTTACTTTGAATATTTAAAGTAATGTAAAACATATAGTCATGACTTAATGATCGTAAAATTTTTACATGTAATTATGAGATAAATGTCACTATTATTCCAGAAGTATGACTTAACATCTTATCATTTTTACTTTTGTAATAATTTCTGACATTTTATCAGGCAACTGTCTTAGCGTCATTTTGACTTTTTGCTGCTTTTTATCTCATTATGACTCATACAAGTATCTCATATTTCATATTTTCATGTCATAATTATGACTTCCAATGTTATAATTTATGTTCACCAAAGCATGACTTTCTTTCGTACGTAGCATAAACGGGCTTCAATATTTGTTAAAAGAAAAGACCAGGTTGTGTAGTCTGACCTTTAGAATTTATATTCAAAATGGTAATCATGATTCTAAAGCGAAAAAGACAACAAAGTTCATATTTTTGCAAATAACACAGCTCTTCCCCTCTTGTAAGTCTTATATGGGCTTTTGACGAATTGGTTATGAAGTGTGGGTGCACTATACATACCCCTCTCGTCTCGCTCTCTTCTTGTAGAACGCAGCTAATAGACGCACATAAAGGATGCAGCAGGTCTGTGGACAATGGTGGAGGAACATGGCACTGATCTAAATGACAAAGGTTGTGAATGGCAGCGTCGAAGGTGGAATACAAGGGCCAGGCGTTGCTATGGCAGGACACAAGAGGAGGGATGAAACAACAGGCATCTCGAATGGCAGGTGTCTGTTTGAAAAAGAGGTTAAAAAATAAAACCACTGCTAAGTAGGTCCATATTAGTGCTTTTTGTATTTTCCAAACAGGAGGAGTCTATTATAGTTTAGCGTCTGCAGTATTTTAATAATATAACAGCGAGAGAAAAGTTAAGTCATTAAAACGGCTGTGGTTTAATTTTCTTCTTGGCATCATATAATATATGGAGTCTTGACACAAAATCCATCATCAAGTGTGTGTGAATATGTAATATAAGCTTATATTTCAACTGCGGAAATATTAATCTGTCTTTCAATATTTCCGTCTTTCTTTGCACGGCTGGGGTTTATATTTTATGGCTGTGAAGAGCATATGCGCACGCAGGAAAGATATTGATATGCGTGATTGAATGCAAACTCAATTGACTAGAGGGGAAGCGGGGTTGTAGATGCACTTTCTGTGTATGTGTAAAGAAACAACTCATGGTCCAATAAAACATTTATGTAAAATTATATTACAGGGGATATAAAAATGGTTTGTGATAAAAGTAAAAATATTTGAATGTCACAGCACTGATAACCAAGTTCCAATTGTTAATTATAAAATTTGCTTTTCATAAAGAGCTGCATTAGTAGATAAAAAAGTAAGAGCAAAATTTTTTTATACTGATACAAATAAAATCTATTATGAATATTGCTATTAATACAATTATTCGCATTCAAATTAAGAGCTTTTTTTTTTTACATAATATATGGATGTGCACTGTGTATATTTATTATGTGCATATAAAAGCATACACAAACATCTTATGTTTAAAAAAAATGTGCATGCATATATTTATTTTCATAGAATTTATATTATAAATAAATATATTAAAAATACATGTTTGTCTTACATATATAAACACAAGTGTTTGTATTTATATATATACAGTACACACAATAAATATACAATATTACGTAAACAAAAATTTTATTTTGAATGCAAATAATTGCTTGACAACACTAATTATGAATAAATGCAGTTCTTTTCTATTCGTCAAAGAGTCTTTATGTATAAAATGTATCATGGTTTCCACAAGAAACGTCTCAGGGTTATGCATATAACCCCTGTTCCTTGAAGGAACGAGACACTGCGTTGATACGCTTTGGGAACGCC
>JAUCMU010000033.1:20155615-20166313 GCA_032275025.1 Enteromius treurensis
CTGAGGTACCTACGGTCACACCACAGCCAGTAGTACTGCAGGCTTTCAATCCTCCTCCCTTCAGGGAGCCCGGTCAGTAGAAGCTAACTGTATGTGTCCAGTGTGAGCACTGGACGCGTACGTCCACAGGCTGTGGAGAAAGTCTGGTTTGGTCTACTAAAGAAGGGTGCCAAGTGACTAAAACAGGCTTTCAGCAGATGGATAGTGATGCCTTTAAGGAACTAGGGTTATATACATAACCCAGAGACGTTTTTGCTGTATGTAGAAGAGCAGCTCTAACATTCTGCTGAATTTCTTCTTTTGTGTTCCATGGAAAATTCTTTAATATTATGGAGATGTATAGCGTTAAAATTATTTTGTGTTCCACAGGAAGACAGACCAAATAGGGCAAATAAATGATTATGGAATTTTTATCACATTTTTAAACATCAACTATCAATATCCTAAAAGCAATTCCCACTTAAACAAAAATACAGTTCCCAGACACCCACTTCCTAACACTTTGAGTGATTAACAGGAGATATTGTATAATTTCGTCCAGGAATGCACAAAATTCTCCCAAGCCAAGAGTCTCCCAAGGCTCTTTACTTGTACTCTGTACCTCTGCTAAAGCAAGCAGTGAAGGGCCTTCAAGTGGAGCACACAAGTGCTGATGACAGAAGGAAAGAGCATGATTGGGCAAGGAGAGAAAGCAAGAAAAAGAAAAAAGCTACTTTCTAACTCATCTTCATCATACTGCCTCATCAATCTCACGTGGCAGAGATTGAACTAACTAGAAAAATGGCAGATTGACAAAAAAACAAAAAGAACGATGAGGAGAAAAAGAAAAAGGGGAGAGGGGCCTATGCAGCATAATTAGCCCGAGCTGCTTGGTTACCTTCCAAACACAGCAAAGGATACTCTGAGCAGGAGAAGAGGCGGGGACAGGGAGCGAGAGAGAGAAACAGAGGGAGAGAGATATGAAGGGGATGATTGCTTTCCACACACACTTGAAGCTCAGTCTCCCTAGGAGACGCACGATAGCAGCATGACAGTGCATCATCTACACTAGAGCACGACTGCACGATTATATGTGCCACGCTGAGAGTGTGTGTGAGCCACAGAGCAAGAGAAGTAAGTTTGTCACTAAGCAGAAAGAGAGAAGTAACGGCAGGAGAAGAGCAAAGTAAAAGATATCAAGAGGAACCAGAAAGAGACTGTGGGGGTGACAGGAGAGATGCGCGTGGGGATGAAGTGGGTTTGTCGGAGGAGGTGAGCCGTGCCGCTCATACACACACACACGAGCACACACACTTCCAAAAGCTCAGGACTCCCAAGGAAGGAGGAGAGGATGAAGAAACACTCGGCCCGAGTGGCCCCTCTCAGCTCCTATAGCGCCCAGGTGCTCACTTGCCCCATCTCTGAAGGTAAAATGCAACATTTGTGTGGTTTTGATTACATGTAACGTACAAATTAGTCCCTCTGAAATTTGCTAATCTGAGGAAACATTTTTTTTAAGATGTTCAGGGAAAACCTTGAGTTAGTTATAGATTAGCCTAGTAACTTTTTAATAAAAACTATAGAAGTTTGTTTGCTCGTTTAGATAGCTAAACAATCTGTGTTTGAGCAGAGATGTAAGAAAGATGATAAGTAAGTACATGAAAAATAGAGACATGCACAATCAAGTTCGTTAGTTAGTATTGTGTGAAATGTGTTGAGTGTGTGTTTATGTGTGTGTTTGCAACTAAGCAGAAAAGGAGCCGTAATCTTACCTCAGCAGTTTATATCACACTTTCAATATTAAATTACATTTTATTTAATGATGATACTGTTTGTTTATTTAAGTACAATGCCAGTTTCATAGAGCTGTTGTGTTTTTCTGAGTCTTTCAGGGGTAACACTTTACAGTTTGTTAACAGATCATTGTTTATGCATGTTAGTTCACGGTGCATTGACAATTGTTAGCATACAACATTAATGTTAAAATTCTATACTAAAAGACATGTTAATTTATGTTAACTGATGTATCTAATGTTAACAAATGAAACATTTTGGTAACATGTTACTCCTTTATAAATATCTGCATTACAAAGCTTTGTTTAGTAATTTATGCTGTATGTTTTTGTATTTAAGATTGTGTTAATCATACAGTTTTTTTACCTGTGTGCTGTATTTGGTTATGTTTTATAAGAACATTTCAGTCCTCAGGGATACTGTTGAAAAGATGTGGTTTTACCACACAAGAGATGTCTGGTTAATTTTCACTAGTGTTTTGGTGCTGAGTCTGGTTGTTGCAGCAGGTAGCATACAGCACAGTTGCATTATGGGATTGTGTGACGTTTCTGATCAGTTTTTAAAACAACCTTGTTGTACTGTCATCAAATCTGAAGCTGTAGCTCAATTTACATTGATAACTGAAAACTGATTACTTGATTTATATTGATTACATTAATTATCTGATTTAAATTTAGATTTGCTCTTCTTAAACAAGCTCTTTGCTAAATTAAATCTTTAATTTATTTTAGTTTGATTTATTCATGAATACATTAAGGTGCTGTCTAATACACTACTCCACAGGTTCTGATTAAAATAGAATGACATGACTTGGTTTGACATGATAATATACAGTTCCCTTTCAGTCCATCACTCCTAGTCATGTCAGATATGACCGACAAAATTGGGATCTCGCTTCGAATCCACTTTTTTATTAAAACACGCCTATGAACATTGGCATGCAGCTTTTCACTTCGGAGCCGAGCGTGCAACATTCAGCTCCCTCTCCTGCTTCAAGGACTAGTGGGTGGTGTGACGACGGGGTGATGGTCACACTGCCTCTCGTGCCTGGGCTTGAAGCATGCTGATGTGGCTTTCGAAGATGAGTCATGTGGGAAGATGACCAACGCGACCATCGAGTTGTGGACCAGACTCCACTTCCTGCAAAGTGGCGGCAGCGACCGTTGCATACATCAACTGACAAGATGGTCTGCGCTACCGTCGCATGGCCCAACTCGCCCGCCACCTCCTGCTCTGGGAGGCATCTGAGGTCACTTCGGGTCATTTACATTCCAGCCTTTTGCAACCAAGCAGCCGACGAGCTGTCACAAGCTGCACTGACCGGAGAATGGAGACTACATCCCCAGACGGTTCAGCTGATTTGGGAGCATTTTGGAGCCACTCAGATAGATCTGTTTGCCTCTCCAGAGACTTCTCATTGCCAGTCGTTTTACTCCCTGACCGAGTGAACTCTCGGCATGGACGCCCTGGCACACAGCTGGCCGCGGGACGTGCGCAAGTTTGCGCTCCACCAAGTGAGCCTTCTAGCACAGTTACAATGCCAGGTCAAAGAGGACAAGGAGCAGATCCTGTTAGTTGTGCCCTATTGGCCCATCCGGACCTGGTTCCCAGAACTCATGCTCCTCGTGATAGCCTCTCCTTGGCCGATTCCTGTAAGGTAGGACCTCCTGACTCAGAAACGGGTCGCCCTTTGGCACCCGTGTCCAGACCTCTGGAAACTCCTTGTCTGGTCTCTGGACGGGACACGGAGGTTCTAGGTGACCTACCCCAAGAGGTAGTTTGACACCATATCTTCAGCGTGAGCGTCGTCCACGAGATGTGCCTATGCTTTGAAGTGGAACCTTTTTGTGGAGTGGTGTTCTTCTCAACAAGAACACCCCCGGAGATGCCCGATCCGAGTCGTGCTTTCATTCCTGCAGCAGGGGTTGGAGCGAACGCTGTCTTCCTCCACCCTTAAAGTCTACTGTATGTGGCTACTATTGCTGCAAACCACAACCCATTGAGGGTAGGACCGTTGGTAAGCATGACCTGATCATCATGTTCCTCAGGTTTGAAGGTACAATCCTCCACGGTCCCCCACTGTTCCCTCTTGGGACCAGTCTCTAGTGCTCAGAGCACTTCAACAGGCCGAATTTGAGCCTTTGCCAGCAGTTGAGCTGAAGTTTCTATCAATGAAGACTCTGCTCCTGCTCGCACTGACCTCCATCAAGAGGCTAGGGGACCTGCAGGCATCTTCGGTCGACGAATCGTGCCTTGAGTTTGGGCTGGCTGAGTCCCAGGTAACACTGAGGCCGTGGCCCGGCTATGTGCCCAAGAATCTCATTACTTCATTTAGAGACCAGGTGGTGAACCTCCAAGCGCTGCCCTTGGAGGAGGCAGACCCAGCCCTAGCTTTGCTCTGTCCCATCTGAGCTCTAAGATGCTACGTTGACCGGCCACAAAGCTTCAAGATCTCAGACCAGCTCTTTGTCTGTCACGGAGGCCGGCAGAAGGGGAATGCCGTCTCCAAGCAGAGGATGGCCCACTGGATAATACACTTTGTTTTAATACACTCAAAGTGGATTGGTCTCTGGAAGCGAGATCCCAATTTCATCTGTCATATCTGACATGACGTCTCTGTTCCCTTTTTCAGGGAACAAGGGTTACATACGTAACTGAGACGATATCAACTTTCATTTTTTGTCTACATCAAAATTTTAAGTTAAAATAAAAGTGTTCTACATCAGTTTAAACCTATATCAAATCTTTTTATTTTTTGAGGCTTTTAATCATTAAAAGGATTCAAAACCATTTATTCATTATAAATATCATATGATATTTTTTTGACTGACATGGGTTGACAGAATGTGCTTTTTGACAGTCTAAAGTACAAATATAACAACTATTAACTGATAAAATAATAAGAAAAAGAGTTTTAGCAGCACTGCTTGATATATGTCAACAACCAAACTGCTTATCAGAAGTCAGTGTATATTACCAATTCCTTTTTCAAATGTCCTCTTGTAAAATGATGCTTATGAATCTCACTGCTGTAAAATAACAATATAATTTTGTGCAGCGCGGTGAAAATATGCAGGGGCGGTAAACCAGGGATTTACCATTGATGTGACATTTCTGTGCCTCCACATCCTGGACCTGCGGTTCCTGGTATTGTTGGTTTCTGCAGGTTGTTACACTATCCAACCAATCCCCAGGATATAAAAAGTCTGTCAGTGTGGGTGCACACTGTGGGAGCCCTTTTTTCAGTATAAAATATGTCTCAAAATTAGTCAGGTAGGTTTTTACTTTAAAAATGACATCATGCAAGTTGAGTTGTGGTTTAGCTGAATCTGTGGAATTGCTTAGCATTATAAGCATTATAGCATTATTATATAGTACATGCCGTTTATAAGTTTATAGAGACTACATGTATTTGTGTTATTTTCTATTCTCATTTTCAATTTAATTTAATTTTAACTCATTTACTTACACTAATTTCAGTAAAATGAAAAAAAGGTAGAATTGAAGTGTTGAAATTAAAGCAGTGTTAGCTTATATTTGTACACCTTGTATATACACACATAGACATATACACACATATATACTTTGTCCCTATTTAAAGTCCTGTTCACATATTGTGTGTTTTAATGTCACTCAATGGACATTTCTCTTTAAAACTGCAGTAAAATGTGCAATAAGGTACATAAAAATGGTGCTGCACAAAAAGTGCACAGAGGTACATATTTTTTATTTTATATGAGACCAGGATGAAAGAAACATATGTGCATGATATCACTGTTTTCACCTTTTTGGATTTACTAAAAAGAAGATAACGGTATCGTTTTTATGGGGGCTCGACAGAGATTAAAAAAACAAATCTTCCCAAGACATTAAAAAACTGTTTAAAACTGGTATTAAAGTATTTTGTTATGGAAGCGGTGTTGCATGTGATACAGTGTTTCGCCTTCTGTGGTTTGCCTTATAAAATAAGTAAGCAAGGCCTGGTTTGATTTGCACTTGCACTTTTTCAAAAGTTTGCATTTATAGTTTGCCCCCAAAATTCCTTTGTCATGTAAATGGACCATTTATTTTGTGTAAAGCCCCCCTTGTCTTGCCGTGTTATAAAAACTTAGCTTTACAAACAATCAAGAGGGTCTGCAGAGGTACTCTATGACATAATTTTGCAGATCTCTGCACGTTGAATCCCATGATCTTTGTTTTGTGGACCAACATTTAGCAATATTACGATACAAATCAAAGACGGTTTTGTTCAATTACTGTTTTTGCGGAAACAAATAAATATGCTATAAATATTCTTTAATACACCATTTCACCATAAAGTCTAGTTCCTTGTATATCAGTCAGGGTAAGATCCATGGCTTTACAGCAGGATCAAAACAACAAAGGGGCAATGTTAGTGTGTGTGTGTGTGTTTGTGAGTGTGTAGACATACTTGCTGACCCAGCACACTATGCTAGTGACCATGGGCCAGCGCATGTCATCTTTTATTCCTGGCCTAGTGAAAATTGATCACTCTGAGTCTACAGCATAATGGATCTTGGCTTTGTGATACTAGCACTCTTCCCCTCAACCTCCCATCATCTCCCATCCATCTATCTATCTATCTATCTATCTATCTATCTATTTAGTCTGTCTATCTGCCTCGATGAAGGAGGTCATGTGTGATGACAGCTGGATGTGTTCTGATTGTCAGATTTTTTGGTGGGCGTCCTGTGCTGTCGACTTTCTATATATATCCCACTCTATCTGAATGGTCTCTGTGCTTCTCCATGACCCTGTGGAGCTATATTTGACAGAGGCTTGTCTGTGCGAAGTAGGCAGATTTCAAATGCTGTCGGGCTTTAGTGCTTCACCTGCAGGTAACTGACACTCGCAGCTACTGATCGATACGTACCACAGAGAAACTTCAGGGGCAGCCGCACGAGGAAGTGTTGCCGATTTTCTCATGAAAGCACAAAGCACATCATTAGCATTTCTTAACCCTGTCTAATAATAGTCTGTTATGCCGTGTACTAATAGTTAACCAAATAAAAGACAGGAACAGAACATTTTTGTTACAACACAGGTAGGAACAGAAAGTAAGTACAGCAACGTTTAAATTAACACTCCACTTTTTTTGAAGATAGGCTAATTTTCTAACTCAGCTAGGGTTAACCAGTTGAGTTTTACTGTTCTTAAATCCATTTAGCTGTTCTCCGGGTCTGGCGGTAGCACTTTTAGCAGCAGCTTAGCATAGATTATTGAATCTGATTAGACCGTTAGCGTCACGCTCAGAAATGACCAAAGAGTTTCCTGTTTAAAGCTTGACTCTTCTGAAGTTACATAGTGTGCTATACAACATGTTAAGTGATATTATATGTGAAAACCAATATGTCTTTAGACTAAGTTTTATGATCCTATGAATAGAATATGTATGCCAAACACAGTTGAAGCTGCAGAAAAGTGTGCAGAAAAAGACTAAAAATAAACACGAGAGATTTCATAATTCAATTTTATTACCTGGGATGTAATGAGGCTAGGAAGTATAATGTGTGCTGTAATGGTGCAATACTGATCTGTGTGTTGCAGGAGAGGAGGGCTCAGAATCAAATGCAGAGACTCCAGGCAGTGAAACAAGTGGAAATAGCCCTGCATACCAGGCCTGCGCCAACACAGTGCTCAAGGTGCTGGGGGGTTTGCTGGTGGTGCTGTGTGTCTCCTCATCCTGGGTGGGCACCACACAGGTGGTCCAGCTCACGTTCAAATCCTTCTCCTGTCCCTTTTTCATCACATGGTTCAGCACCAACTGGAACATTCTCTTCTTCCCTCTCTACTATTCTGGGCACGTGGCCACCACCAGAGAAAAACAGACACCCATTCAGAAATTCAGGTGAAGTCAGAATGAATGAATTTGATTGATTATGATGTGATGTGAACAGCAGGACATTTTGCAGGAGGTATAGAAGCGAACAAAAAATGAAATATACCTGTATTTTTTAGCCAGAGCAACATACTGTACACTTATTATAGAAAAAGCAGGAATGGACCCGTCCTGAAGGATCTTGAGCTCTATCCATAAATATCTATCAAGTAATCCACTTGATATCAAGTGGCCTTAACTACTATGTTCCTCTATCAGAAAAGTACAATATACTTCATATTCATATTGTATTGCAAATCACTTTTGCTGCTACTAAGGTGGGATACGGGTAAAGTGTGATGCTTCGAATAGAAATAAGGGTTGATTGCGGATATTTAACTGATATTTAAATTGCAGAAATTAATTACAGATGAAATTACATTACAGGTATTTTCCAATACTAAGCAAATACTATACTAATACTATGCTTTAAGGTCCACCACTAAACCTAACCTTCAAGGAGGCATATGTAAAATATACACACATATATAAATGCCACCAATTCTTTACAAACTGATATTAGAATGTGTTGAACAATTCCAGTTTAATTTTTGAGTATCTTTCACACTAAACCTTTTGGCATGGACCTTGATCTTAGTTAATTTGTACTTCCAAATATTTTAACTTGGAGCTTCACGATTTGTTACAAGACAGTGTTTGCCATCACTGTCATCAAACCTGCTTTGAACCTTAACTAACTAATTAATCTTTTAAATCTTAACTACCCCACAGATAACCTTAACCAGATAACCTTTTGGTTACCAAACTAAAGAAAAGTTGTATTTTTTCTCATTCCACTTTGTAGGGAATGTAGTCGGTTGTTTGGGGAGGACGGGATGTCTCTGAAGGTGTTTCTGAAGAGAACGGCACCTTTCTCCATCTTGTGGACGCTTACTAACTACCTGTACCTGTTAGCACTGAGAAAACTAACCGCTACAGACGTCTCAGCGCTCTACTGCTGCCACAAGGCCTTTGTCTTCCTCTTGTCATGGATTGTCCTCAAGGATCGCTTCATGGGTGTGCGGGTAGGTGGACTATATCCCTAATTATTACGCAATTAGTTGCAGTATTTCATATCCATTTATTTACTGGAGATTCAATTATCAAAATCATTTTAACTCAGCAAATTTGATTATATCTGAAGTTGAAATCTGGCAAACAATGTCTTTGGTGCAAATGATAATACTGTATGTGACCCTGGCCCAAAAAAACTGTCCTAAGAACAGTAGCATAGGTGTATTTGTAGCAACAATACACAATACAGTGTACGTGTTTTTCTTTAATGACAAAAATCATTAAGTTATTAAATACATTTCCTACTGTAAATATATCAAAATTGTATATTTGATTAGTAACATGCATTGTTGAGGACATATTTTGGCCAACTTTCTTTTGGACAAAAATGTTTTTGCACCCTCAGATTCCAGATTTTGTATCTCTGTCAAATATTGTCCTATCTTAACAAACCATACATCAATGGAAAGCTCATTTATGAATCTTATTCAGAGTGTGTATAAATCTCAGTTGACTAGTTTTGTGGTCCCAGGTCACATATTTGCTGAAAGATTATTACAGAATCAAAACAAATGGCCAAAAGCCTTATATTTTAGGAACTTTATAGGACAAACTCAACATTATTGCCTTATAACCCTTGAGTTTGTGTTGCATACTCTCTTTATCTTTATGAAACTTAACTCTATGAATCTAGATACAACTCAAATGAGTTACATAAAAGCACGACCTGTTGATGTGTCAAATGATTCATGAAGTTGGATTTGAAGAGCAGATTGATGGTTACAGAGTTGAAACAACTGATGCGGCAGTGCAGCACATGATTCTCAGAAAATAAAGGTACAAAATCTGGGGCGGTACCTTTTTTTAAAAAGCGACATGTTTGTTCCTAAAGGGTCCGTTTTGGTACATATTAGTACTTAAAGTGTACATATTTGATCCTAATAGGTGACCACCTCAGCTTTTGTACCTTTATTTTTTAAAAAGTACAAAATAGAAACTGTACTAATGGAGAGTCAATGAGAAATTGTTCTTGTTCAAGTGTAAAAAAGAATTGCTTTGCCAGAAGCTGTTATCATGCTTTCATTAGAAAACTTGACTTTCAATGCACTTGATGTCTCAGATCCGGACGCATAACTTTTTTAGTATCTGCTTATTACTCCTTGAAAACATGTTTTTATTTTCAGTCATCCACCTCAGAAATGAATTTATATAAATGATGCACACTGATATTAATTCTGATATAAGCCTTAATCCTTACTAGACCTAATTGATTAATTCTGTCTTTGCAATCTTTCCCCTTAGATTGTGGCTGCCATTATGGCTATCACAGGCATTGTGATGATGGCTTATGCTGATGGGTTTCATGGGGATTCCTTTATGGGAGTGGCTTTAGCAGTTGGCTCCGCCTCCACTTCTGCTCTCTACAAGGTGAGTGCAGCTAAAAATACAGTAACAGTTCCCAGAAGATCCTTAATGACTATTAAGACTCTTTCAGTATTGATATGCTTTTCCTGCAAAACCACTCAGGTGCTGTTTAAGATGTTCCTCGGCAGCACTAATCTGGGCGAGGCCGCTCATTTCTTCTCCACCATGGGCTTTTTCAATCTCATCTTCATCTCCTGCGTTCCCCTCATCCTGTACTTCACCAGAGTGGAGCATTGGGGTTCCCTCTCCTCTTTGCCCTGGGGTTATCTCTGTGGGGTGGCTGGCCTTTGGCTAGGTAATGTAAAATCATGGTCAATATATTCAGCCAATTTAAATTATATTTGTGACCCTGGATTACAGTGGCCAATATACAGCTATACTAGAATTTGAGGGTGCAAAAAAAACGAAATATTGAGAAAATTACCTTTAAAGTTGTCAGAATTAAGTTCTTGGCAAGTTAAGTTCTGGTTTTGTTGTTCAGGAACATCTAAAATGACCAGATAAAATATATTAAAGGTGCCATAGAATGGAAAACTGAATTTACCTTGGCATGGTTGAATAATAAGAGTTCAGTACATGGACATAAC
>JAUCMU010000033.1:20172214-20193784 GCA_032275025.1 Enteromius treurensis
ATGTTTCGTAGCTTCGCAATGTTTCTAAGATGGAAGAAAGCTGTTTTTGTAACATGAGAAATATGACTTTCAAAAGATAAGTTGCTGTCTAATATAACACCCACATGAAATACATGTATATTTTTTTATTATTGTAATAAATATAACCTGCATTGGTCAGCATAGGAGACTTTCAAAAACATTAAGTTTTGGAACAGTAGTGTGTGTTTGTATGTGTGTGTGTATAAAACAATGACAATACATCAGTACAGTACAGTTCATTATCACATTTGTCTTCTAGTACAAGAAAACTGAAAACACAGGAAAGTGGAAGAGGAATGATATCTGTAAATGACACATGCACTACAGGTTTTATGAGAATATGCACTGCTCACTGTGCCTCAGCTCTGACCACGATATACACCATAAAAATGAAACACAAAAATGCTGACCGACTAAGACAAACCTTTCATTCCATAATTTCTTCCTGCAATAAATACACGAGGACACCTTCACAGACCTGCGACAGCCGCTCTGTGTGAATGCATATAACGACTTTGCTTTCTTGGAAAGGTAATGAGATATTAGCTGAGTGGACAGGCTGAACATCTTCAGTCCTCTGGAGAAGTCCATTAAACCAAATGAAGCATAGAAAAGGAAGGAAGTGGGGGGTAACAGAAGGGGAGGTATAAAGAGCACAGAGGAAGTCTTTAAATCCAAATTATAGAGTCCAGTTCCTTCGCCATGGGATGTGGCGATAACAATCCTTACGCTGATGCAGTTCAACAGAAACATTTACAGTCTTTTTTATGACCTACATTCAAAAGTTTGGGGTTTAATAACATTTTTTAATGTTTTTCTTGTTTTTTAAGTCTCTTCTGCTCACAAAGGTTGTGTTTATATGGACCAAAATCACTTATATATAATTAAATGTCAAATCAGTAGTAGTTATTGAGAGTGATGTGGTTTGGGATTGGTAATATGTTCTTGGAAAAATAAAATATTTAACTTGTTTAATAATTCAGCGCACAGTGTATATTGTGATGCTTATTTTTCAATTCTTGGTGTTCAAGAAATATTTATTGTTCTTAACAATGATTAATATAGCTGTGATGACATAATTCATTTATTTGTAAAATAAAAAAATAAAATCTTTATTCTTTGACAAACACACACATACACTATACCATATGCATGTTAAACTGTATTACCACTGAATGGGTAAGGTTTCAGTAATTATTAATATTCATAATACAAAACATGTATCTTAAAAAAAATACACTGTCCAAAATTAAATGTTGGTTTGGTCACACGTTTCTCAGCTTTGCATACACTCACATATATCACATATATCAGCTGGACATCTATGCCATATGTACATGTACAAACTACTACTACATATACTGTAAAACATTACTTTGGTGTAAAGCTGCTTTGCAATGATATGTCTCATGAAAAGCACTATACAAATAAATTTGAATTGAATTGAATTTGAAAAACATGGATCAATCCGAGGTTGTAACAAGCAGCTTTTGTTTATTTAAAAGAAGAAACACTATGAACGAGCATAATATTAAGTTATACCTTCTGTAATCAGAAGGACAGAAAACTGTCACAAATTCTGTCAATCATCAAGCTTGGCTCCCTGAGCAGTCGCATGCCTGAGCAATCAGTGGAGAGACGGGCCCTCTCACTGCCGTCCAACCATTAACAAACAGTTATAAAGTAACCTGTGGGGACAGTCTCCATGGAAACTTGCCTCATTACGCCAAAACCGAGAAATATAAAGCAAGAGAGGGGGCCACGCACCTGCCATTTCACAACACAACTTTGCAGGAGTTTCATTTTGTAGTTAAACAGTACTAAGGGAAAATACTCTTTGTTTAGGTTAAGTCAAAACATAACCATACAGTTCGGGACCCCTGGATACGGCATTCAGATGGAGTGAGGAGTTAAGCCTAGGTTAACAGGTCAAAAGTTTGATGCAGTTCCATACGGAACCTATTTTGATATATAACTTACCTTGGATGGGATATAAATGCAGCATGGGACACAGCAACTCCAGGCCAAAGATTTGCCAAGTTGCACCATCTCATAGTCAGCCAACGGAGGATGAGCCTTCACTGTTTCCAACCTCACCATGGATGATCACTGCTGTTAACGGTACAGAGATGCAAGAGAAAGGGATTGTGGGACAGAGGAAGACCAACTGTCTATCTCCTTTGACAGGAAGACAAAAAATACCTAACTCTGTTCATTTAGAACCAGGTGAGTACTGTAATCTTTCACATTTAGCACTAATTATGTACAATATTATTCTATGGTTGTGCACTTTGCTGCACAACACCACAGTTTATGTTTAAGCCTTTTTAACCCCATTTTGACTTTCAGCCAAATAGAGTTTGAATTTCTTACATATTATCCCAATATGCAGAGACAATAAATCTGAATTCAGGATAGCATGCTAATGTATTGCTTTAACTTATGAGTAAGAGTAATGGTGATATGCTATTCTGGGTAAGCATAAGTCTGACATAGCAACATTGACTCAGCCAATGACGTGGGTTTAGGGTGGGATTATCATTTTGTTTGACCAATGGGAGATAGAAGCTTTTAGGAAACCTGTTTAAAAGTAAAAATTTTCCCATGCAGTTCCTTTTTGGTGCTGTAGTGGGATAGACATTACACACTTTAGCTTTTTTTTTACTATAACATTTGACTAATAAGCATAGCATGATCATGGACGATCACGCTGCTTGACAACTTATGTCACCAACAGGATCTCAGAGTGTCTGTAATAAAACTCATCCACCACAACCAGCAAAGATCTGAACACACTGTGTAGTTGCATTTGAGTCATCCATTCATTTCTATTTTGAATGTGATTACAAACATTCAGCTCACAGGGATGACATGCAACGACCCTTGCTATTGTTCTTTCATTTTCACTGAATTGCTTAAAAGAATTGATCATTTAAAAGCGGAAATTAAAAAGGGTTACTTTGAGAAGAGCTAATATCTCTCCTTTTAATGAATAACATACATTTTGTTCTTGTCAGGACATGGAATGGAGAGATGGGCCTGTCCGCTGCTATTCCACTCCCAGCCTGAGAGGGCACTGTGGCACAAGCAAAACACTACAGGTACATGTTAAAAAAATGAAACCAAACTTGCTTGAACCTTCAACAGCTAAATTCATTGATGGGATAATTTGAAGATTTTACATTCAAGGAATAATGTACATCAGAGACTCAAGGTCCACATTAATGTGGAGAAGCTTTCCCAACTTCATCAAATTCACCTGCCCATTACTTTAAAGCAGTTCTGAAGACTGTGATTAGTTTGTTCAGGTGTTTGATCATGATTGGAACTAAACTCTGCAGGACCTCTAGAGTCAGAACCAATGATGTAGAGCCACCTGACTGATACCGCTAAATAAATCAGGTCCTCCAAAATACTGAAGCACATTGAAGTAATTTAAACACTGATGTTAATCTTGCATTTTGTAAAAAAAAAAAAAGTCATGCAAATAGAGGTGGAGTCACATAAATTCAATTCAGAAGCTGAGTTTGTTTAAAGCCTAAAAGACATAGATAAGAAGGGAGAAGACTGACAGCTGGTGAGCACTGAGCCTTGCCCTGTGGTCCCACTAGATCTGATTACGGTGTTGTTGGAGTGGAAAGTATGTTGAGGTGCACCCATGTTACCTTCAACTCTGGAATCCATCATCAGAATGCAGGGGACCAGGAGTAGATCCCTTCTCCAAACACTGGGAGAGATCTTGCACCATCATCCAACTCATTCTCCTTCTCAACCAACCTTTCCAGTTTATTTTAATTGTAATTGTGCGTCCCTGAAGTCATATGAAGTTTGACATTTTCTTACCAACGCTTTCATAAATGTTTGACAAGATTTAAGCAACTACTTACAACTGCCAATTGGAATTACATTAACACATTGAAGCTATTCTTAGGTGGATCACTCGAGCATTCTTGACCTTCGCAGGGGCACATGAAAGGTCTCCTGCTGGCGCAGACGATGCTCAGTCGCCAAGCAACCAAGAAGCGGCAAGCTCAGCAGAGGTGCTTTAGGAAAAGTCGAGGGAAACAGAAGAGGATGCACACTTCTTACCGTGAGTCCCTTAGTTCAATAGTTTTTCCAATTATTGAATTGCCCAATTAGACCTTTCCATTTCGGTTGAGTACTTAACCTTGTTAAAGTTTTGTCTTGTGTAACAGATGAGATGAAAGGAGGACAGAGGAACAAAACATATTTTGGGATGAGTCTGAAGGACAGATTCTGGATGTAAAGGAGCTATTACATCTAAGCCCACAGGTTATAGATCCAAACATGGGACACATTGAACGACAAGCCACTAATGGAAACGGAATTAGAAGACCAGAGATGCAGAGGTCTGGGAAAGGAATGAATTTCCTGGACTGTAAAAAGGAATTGCAATGCAAACATGATGTTATCTTGTCATAGTGAAAATGGATAATGACATTACTCTGGTCCCCTCATGTACTGTAAATATGTCTACAGTAAGAGTCTTTTACAGGCAGACTCCGAAAAGCTCTGAGAGGATCCAAGTACAAGTGTGCATGAAGGAATGTCTCAATCCAATTTGTACTGCATCTGTGGTATGTGGTCTATTACTTAGACAGCATTAACTCATCCTTGGATTCATAAATGACAGGAAAATGTGATTACAGTCATTAACTTCTGGTCCAACTACTACAACTTCTAACAGGCCATACCTGCTTATAATTCATGTGGAGCCTGCAGAATTTAAGGGCAAGTCATCAGTGCTTTACAGATACACTTTGATAGTTTAATTTCTAGCCAGGTGTAAATTTGGATTGGAGGAAATTAATCTGGAATAGTTCTTTAACAGGAATGAGAGTGTAACAAATGGTTGCAACATCAATCCTGATTTCACGAATTAGCTTGTCCTGCGTTAATGCTTGAGCATCTCTGGCTGCAGGGAGATACCTTGGATGCGCAGCCAGGGCTAACGAACACTCACATATGAGCAGAGTTCAATTCACATGTGTAGCATGTATTTGGGTTGTGGAGGAATCTGGAACATCTGCAAGAAACCCACACAAAGATGGGAGAACGTTCTTCTGACTCAAGAGAGACTTGGGGACCTTCTAGTTGTGAGATGACCATACAACAATCCCAAGCCAGTATCCCAGAAGTTTAAGACATTAGATCATATTACCTCTTCAACCAAATGACTTAACCCATTTCCTCACATTATTTTGTCCAATATAAAAAGATGATCCATGTAATGTTTATGGTCATTTTCTATCCAGTGGGCATTGGTATTTTTTAACTTGAGTTCAAGGAATAGTTTATCCAAAAATGAAAAATTCCCAACAATTTACACAGCCCAAACAGGATGTGCAGTATATGGGTTTCTTTTTTGAAATACAAAATTAGAATTCCATCTCTTACGCACCAATAGATCCTCAGCTAAAGTAAATCAAGCAATATTTCATTTTTAGGAGGCCTATCCAGATATGTTAAAGTCATTCCACAATGCTTTTCCCCCAGCATTAAAACAGAAAGATTTGCTTTTTTTTTTTTTTTTTTTTTTTTAAATAAAAACATCAGAAAAAAAAGGTTTAAGTCTATCAAAAAAAAAAAAAAAAAAAAGTAATATAAATACACTTTATAGCCATAAAGCGAGTAACACATGATGTGGTATTATGACTATGCAACAGAAATGGTGTTTAAAGACCTTCCATGTAAATCATTATGCTACATTTACAATTTGAGTGTAAAACAGGGATAGATGTAGTATGAGGTCTTGTGCAATTATGCTAAAATAAACACAGTGGTGGTTTTAAATACAGCTGCTTCCTCTTGACAACAAATTAATTTAACAGATTTAAATTAGTGTACTTGTACATACAAATTGACATCCATGGATAATCAAGTACCTCGAATGTAATAAAAAACTAAAGCTACTATAGTACAGCGGACTACAACTAATGTCAAACTTTGCACCTTTTGCTAGGATGACCTTATGTTTTACTGGAGTAAGCAAGGTTTGAAGATCAAGTTTGTAATTGCGGCACTACTAGCAGCATCAAATGATATATATATATATATATAGATTCCACCAGACTTAGCCTCAAACCACATAATTAAAAGCAAAATGGAAATGGTAGCACTTAAAATGTGTTTAATTTGTAATGTAAAGTCCCCATTTTTCCTTCAGAAATAACAAGCTACAACATTTGCTTAAAAATCAAATAATTTATTTATAATTTTTAAACCAGGTCTGTTGTCCACTTGAAAACAAAGAAACTTTTGCAAGACATTTTGTCAAGGGGTGAAAGGGGGAGAAAGAAGGGTGGAGAAAATTTTAATCAACATGCAAACAGTCGCTCTTTCCCCAACAAAATGGATCTGTGTTTGTGGAGCAGGTCTCACTTGTCCAAATCAGCTGAAAGTACAAGAGTAACACTAACTACAACATAAACTCCACCGTTCACAGGGATGAGAATTAGCCACAAGTGCAGATTCAAAATTAGTTCCATCAATGAATAATTCCCCAAAACAGAAGCCAGTCGGATTAGTGTCCACATCATCTAAATAGGAGATCTTACCCAGCTAGAACCTGCCAGCTGTTCGGTCTAAAGCTGTTAAATGGCCATAACATTCGAAGGACAGCTTACAGTAATATAATCCATAAAAGTCAGATATTGGCAGTGCAAAAAAACATCATCGTGCCAACCACAATTTCAAACAGCAAGTATTCATCCAATACAAAAAAAATGGCCAGCACAGAATGGTGAGGATCGACAGCCAGAAATGAGTTATTGTCTGTCAAGGTTGGCACCTTGTGAAAGGTTTTGAAATTTTATTAACAGGTTAGTTCAGCAAAAAAGAAAACTGCCATAATTTACTCACCCTAATAGAGTTACGAGCCTGTATAACTTACTTCTTTCAGCAGAACATTAAAGAACGTATTTTGAAGGACTTTTCAACTGCTTTTGTCTTTACAATAAAAGCCAGTGATATCCGATGTTGTTTTGAACCTCGAGCTACTCTTAACTCCATATGCACAAAGAAAAAAAAGCTCATTTATCAAAAAAAAAAAAAAAAAAGTGCACAGGTCTGCAACAATATGAGGGTAAGTAAATGATGATGTGAATCTTAACTATCCCTAAATTCACACAGACTGACTTTGATGGTCTATTTAGATGAAACCTATTCAGAGGCTCTCAAATTTCCATTTTAACATCGACTGTCCACAAATCAAAAGGAATCAAGTTCTTACAAAGACAGGTTGGCTGTTAATAACCACCGGGAAACAAACCAAACACCTGAGGCCTTACTGACAGACAGCTCATGGTCTGATGCGTCAAAGGGGATTGATGGGACATTACATTTCTGGGAGATGTACTATAATTTGGGCTTTAAAAAAAAAGCAACTAAACCGAAAAAAAAGAAAAAAAAGAAAAGAAAAAAAAGCATAAATTCCTCTTTCCATAAATCCATCAGCAAATATCCGTTTCAAGCGCAAATTTATAAAGCAACTCATCCATATTCTCAACAACTGAGAGCAGCAGCTCTATGGGGAACTTTTCCAATGACAATCAAAAACGACAAATCAAACTTCCATATGTACATTTAGCAAATCAAAAAACTTGTTTCCCACTCCAAACTTGAAAAAACAAAAAGGTTTTCTTCCAAGAACAACTCATGAGCCAGCAGCAAAGCAAAATGGGGGTCTATTGGCAATGACATAGAAACACTTACATACAACGTGGTGATGGTACAACCTGCCACAGCACACTACTGTTAAACACAAACCCATAAAATCGCCAACCTCTGGAAACTTCCTCCGTTAAATTTTAAAACACCTCTAAACAATGTCATCTTGCATATAAATCAATCCGTTTCATGACTTTAAAGCAACTATTTGCATGAGTCCATTGGAGCAACAGAGCTGGTGAGATCTGTATCCCCCTACTGGTCCACTAACGCAGTGGCGGACAAGAGAATTACATCCCATCTAATCAGTGCAAAAATTAGAAGTGCGTCTGTTTGAGGTTCATTCGTCAAGGTCAGCATATCTGAACATCCAAACAATGTCTCAGACATGGAAAGGGAGAATCTATAATGATGAAAACAATTCTTGAAACACAGGGAACACTCTTCTTTTAGGCCCGTTTAGTATCTAATATTCCTTTTCAATTCAGTTGTACAAAACACTCACGAAGAAGCATTGAGATTTGTGTCAGAATCACAAGCCACATAAACAAATATGGCATAATGTGAGCTAATAAGACCAACTTAAAAGAGCAGAGTTGTCATCTGCACTGCTTCGCAGCTTTCAGGTTAAAGTGTTTCTGAATCGGTGCATGTTAGTTTGTCATAGATCAAACTTCTAAAGTGGACAAAGCTCTGCTCAGTGTTCTCCAAAACATAAAATTAAACACATAAAAATAAACCACAGACCCCCGAACGAGGAAAGAAGAAACACAAAAACCGCAAAAAGCAGCAGGCTACAAAACAATTGTAACCTGCAATGCTCCCGTGCACCCTTAAGGAAAAAAAAAAAAAAAAAGAATTGAGCAGTTGAGTCGGTTTAAACACATTTCCATCCTTCGGTTTGTGATTGTCTGTTAAAAAAAAAAACACAAGTGTGGCGCATTGTTTGCTTTCGGCACGATACATTTCACCGATGCCGTTATGTTCGGCCCAGCCCATCTCCGCTGCCTGACACAAATACACAGAGGCCTTAAGTCAGGCTATCGACACCTGAGCACAGAAGCCACCACGGTTTCCTTTTCGGTGTCAGTGTCATATTAGTACCCAACTTTTTTTTTTCTTTCTTTTTTGCAATAACCTCTTTCTTTCGCACAAAAAGTTCTTAAAACACTTTATTATGATTGGTTGAATTTTCCCTCAGAGTTTGCCCTTTGTGACTCAGCAGAGGTCGAGTGTCTTTCTATTGATGGGAAGTCATGTGATCTGAGCCGGAGGACCGGGGCGGAGGAAGAGTAGGCCAAAAGGATGGAGAAAGACTTGAGGGACCCCGTAGTTTGATTTAGCGAAGCCAGAGTTTGAGCCGAAGTGCGTCCACTCCGTTTAAATAATATCTAAACAGCCGCTTGTCCCTGACAAAGCCCAGGTTCTCATAGAGTTTCAGGGCTGATTTGTTGGTAATTTCCGTCTCCAGCACCACCTAAGGATAAGAACAAAGCACGTAGACATAATAGGCATAGTACAGGTTTAGCAGACAAAATTCGTGGCATATACCACATACTTTCAAGTCAGCACGCTGGTTTTGAAATGTAATTCATTCCAGAGATCGCAAAACTGTATTTACAGCATCATTACTCCAGTCTTCAGTGTCACATAACCCTTGAGGAATCATTTTCATATGCTGATTAAGGTGTTCTAAACCCTTTTTATTATCAATGTTGAAAACAGTTGTGCCGTTTAATATTTTTTATAAATCCATCATAACCACATTTAACATTAATAATAATGAATTACATTTATTTCTGAGATTAGTGCAAAGTAATGTAACATAAGATGTTCAAAACATTCATAAATTGGCGATGTGAAATAGATTAATCATAATTAATCGCATCCAAAATAAGAGTTTGTGTTTACATTATGTGCATATACTGTATACATTTATGTGTATATAAATACACACATATACATGCATATTTCTATATTATATATTTAAATATTTGTAATACATTTCTTTATACAATTCCTTCATATGGACACACACACACATATATATATATATATATGCCCATTAAATATAAAACCACAAAAATATGCACAGTACACTTATATACTATGTATATCTTTTTTATCTCGGCTGGGAAAATGCACTGCTGCATCCCAGTTTGCATACATTTCATCCTAAATAGGATGCGAAAAATAGAAATAGTGTATCCAAATCGTGGTATGTTGAAAAGATTATGCCAAAGATTCCTGAAAACTTGAAATTAATATGCAAAGTGCAGAACGATCGACTGTCCTGCAAAGTTTTTTGCCTGGCTTCCGCGACTTTAAAGCTCATAGGAGTTTTAGTCTGGCCAAGCTACCTTACTACCCTCCTTCTGGGAGGCGGGCTTAACCTGCGTCCATCAGATGCGTCTGTATACTACTGGACGAATCTACAACCAATCAGACCACTCATTCTAATGACGAATGTGTAGCGACGGAACCTGAAGCCACTGTAACCAACTGTAGCTAGCTTCATTAAAGCAGTAGGGAAATGCCTTACTTTAATTACTTCTGCTCCGTTTTCAAAGAAAACCTGTGATGAAAATTTCTCAGAACACCTGCAACAGCAGAGTCCAACGATTGTTGCTGTTCGGTACACGCCATGTTTGAACGCCGCAGAACTGCTGCGTCATCGTGTTACACCCGCCTCAGTCGTGCCGGGGGCAGGGGAGCTCGTTTCTTATTGGTTCCCACTTTTTTGGGAACAGAAATGCTCTAAAACTGCAGCTTGGCCAGACTGACTTTGCTCGCGAAGTGAATGTAGCGTCAAAGGAAGTGTGGGCGGGCCCAGGCTAGCAAAGTTTAGCTCCAACTCTAATCAAACACACATGCCTTTAAATTTCAAGCAATACTTAAAAACGTAATTAGTTACTTCAGGTGTGTTTGATTAGAGTTGGAGCTGAACTTTGCAGGACAGTCGATCGCCAGGAGCAGGGTGGGGCAGGGTTTAAAAACATGGTGGTTATGAAAGAGTCGAACAGGATTAAAAATATCTATTTAATGTTATTCGCGTTATATTATAGGAACATTGTTTGGTCCGAATGCATAATTATGCAAAAACAGGTTAATGTGCCTCTTAATTTTAAGTTAATTTTAAGTTAATTTCTCTTAAACACAGCAGAATATATTAAAAAAAACATGGGTTTTGTTGACTTTGACAAGATGACTGACAGGTAGTTTAAACGGTGACAGAATCCATGTAACCAACGCAGTTATGAGGAAGTAGTATGTCCCATAGCTTGCCTACCATTCTGCTTCATAATCACTTTTTCTTCACAAAAAGAGAACATACTTTTCAGGTGTAGCGTATGTGGGCGAATTGTGATGCAGAAAATGCTTCTAAGTCTACCTTGCAGTATGAAGTATGTAAGAGTAGTCCGATTCCAAACACACCAAAGATGAATCTCTTACCTCATCACAGTCCCCCTCCACCATAGCATAAATGGCCTTTTTCACAAGGTTGGTGCCTAACAAAGAATAAGTGCAATAATGTGTAACTCATTCTAAGTATTATAAATACCTGCAGAACATAATACAGTATGAATGGGGGAAAAAAATAGCAGTCAGGCTCTTTCGACACAGAATGGCAAACCCTTGATTCATAGCAGTTCAAAAGACACTAAATGTATCCATGAGCTGACACTGAAGCAGATGCGTGTCCTATAAAAAGATCTGTTTCTGTTGCCATTCTGAGATTAGGGCTACAATGCTAGCACAACTCTTACCGATGCCTTTCCTGCGAAATTTGGAGTCCACAGCGAGCATGGCGATGTATCCGCGACGGAACATCTTCTTATGCATGTCTAGCTTACACACAATGGCACCGACACAATCCTTCTCAACCATCGCCTGCGACACATCACAGAACATCAAGACACTGAGCACTGAGACAAATATCTCTATTATTAGGCTCATATTGTGATAATTACACAACCCTGACCGTGCTGTGTTCATAAAGATATAAATACTCATTAACAACCCTAAATGTGTCATAGTTCTGGCATAGTCACCACAGATTAACTGCGGTATTGTTCAAACAAGGGCAGAGCACCCACAGGTAAAACCACGATATGGCCTGCTCCTCATTGCCATGGATATATTCACATAACTATGGTTTCTGTGAAACAAACAGTGTTTTTTGTCAAACTACAATGACTTCTGTCGATTTGATGAATTAACTCTTACCGTAGAAATACTATGGTACTGAATGTTTAACCTACCACAGTATTGGTCCAAAATGCATGGTACACTTAAAACAACACCACAAGCACATCATGACACTTGTTGGTAGTCATCTGTGTAAGAAATTACACTTCTTCACCCCCAACAGATTTATTATAACACATTTTTGCAAATAATGCAATAAAATAATTAGTGTTACTACAGTAGAATCCTGGTGAGTGTCTGATGATGTGGTTACATTTAATATGGACTAAATCTATCACTTTATGACATTTTAATAAATGCTATACACAAATACAATAAACTACGTTTTACATAGTTATTTTAGTCATGTCATGTATTTGAGCCACAGCAACAAAATATATATTTATACCAGAACCAATTGTAACGGTTATGGTCATGTGGCCATGCCATGTTTTGGACACATACCTTGGTAATATTGTGCTATTCTTTGATGTACACTTGAATATCAATACATGGTCTAATTTCAAGAGTCTTTACTATGGATACTAAAGACAGGCTATCACTAATATCAATTAGACATTAGGGGGGCAATGGCCAAACATTTAAAAATACGTCCCCAACATATTTATAAATATGTTCTAGGCTATGCTTATATAATTGACATGTTTTTGAGATATACCATGGTTAAAAAAACATTTTGCCTTCGTTTTGTGGCCACTAACTATAGTAACACGTTTATTTTAGTCAGGGTTACATGGCATGTGTCCAAAACAATGGTAATACCGTACTGTTCTCTGGAGCACAGAACATACGATGCGAATCACTATTTTATACATGTTTTACACACGAATGTTGGCTATTTTGCTATATGAGAGGTGATTTTCAAGGCTTTGGTATTGATTTCTTCAACACCATGAAAAATAATCGAATGACAGGATACATACCAAAAAGCAGAGCTGAGGCCAGTTGTGAATAAAGTACCTATAGGTGTATATGGAGTAGGGCTCAGATAAGTCTTTAGTAATGAGTCGGATGATATCGGGCATCTGGAGCTCAGACTCGTATCTCACGTATCGGATAGACTCGTCGTGCTCCTCCAGCGCTAGCCTCGACATCCCCGCCACCGGAGCGCTGTCAGCCGCCGCCTGATCTACTCCAGCGCGCTGCGGGCCTGGGCCTGAGTCAGCCCCGTCCATCAGCGCTGCCGCAGCCGCTCGAGCCTGATCCCCCGAACCAGTCCTGTTACTTACATCATTCTCCAGTCGACAAGAGCTGCTCTCCGTGATCGCCATGCTACCAGTGCAGTTTATCCCGTTTTTCGGCGGCGGCTGGCTTTGCGATATATCACTACATTGTTTATTTCTCGTGAAATTGTTGTTTTCCGTGTGATCGCTCGGTGTACCGCCGATGCCGTCCAAGCGGTGGTCAGAAGCGGCGTTTTGATTGTCGGACGGCCGGTGTTGCTGGACGTGGTTCTGGAGGTGAGTGTGGTTGCACTGGACCCCGTTCAGCTGGGCTGTGTGGAACTGGGCGGCTGATGCATTGGGATGCACGCTGTTCTGGTTGGATTTGACTATCGCCTTGTGGTCGCTGGCGTGCTGGTGTCCCGGGCCGGGGCTGATGATGTCCCGTCCCTCATCGGTGCCCAGTAAAGTGCACCCGTCCACGGGCAGTGGTGTGATCTCGCTCGGGGATGAAGGCAGTGCGTTAGGCCCAGGCGGCACTTCAGCCATTCCACTGCATACAGTTACTATGATGACAGAAAAGTGGGGTCGGAATCAGCCTCTCACAGCGAACGACGACAAACACAGACGTGCGTCCGGCTGCTGGTACCTGATAAATGTAAAAACAACGTGAAGTTCGTGGACTATCTCGTGTCTGTTCCTGCCATTACTCAATTCACTCCACACTGGCCTATTATCTGCCGTAAAGCAGAGCGGATGATTTACGACACTATGTCGGCACGTTGCAGCAAAGGATGCTGGGAAATTGAGTTTTTAATAAGCATCGGTTAAACTTCCTGAATCACTTTTAATACAAAATAAAAGCGTACTCTTCTATGTACTTATTTATTGATTCGTTTATTATTTGTTCGTTCGTTTCAACCATGAATGATCGATGTATTATTTCAATTTTCTTTTTCATTTCAGTTTAGTTTTAGAAGTTTCCAAGAGCTTTTGTTATTTCAGGCTATCATGATCATTTTAATGTTTCTCTTTAGTATTTCTTGAGGTGTACTTTTTTAGTCTGTTGTCAATTGTAGTTTTCCTAATATTCACAATTTTACGTACGAAAACGATAACCAAATATATTAATTCAAAAACTTCAATAACAACAAAAAAAAGCCATTTTAAAAGCTATAAAATCCCAAGAAACCGCCATTATAGCGGGCCTACAATACATTTGGGATGTATTAAGTTTATTTCTAGGAAGAGCCACTAGATGGACCTATACATCAAATTATGTGTGACTTTGCCCCAGGGCACATCGTGGGTGTTCATTGATGCAGTGTTTTGAGTGTGTTTACTAGAGTTGAGTAGTTTTAGTTTAAGTAAAATCATTATGTTGTACCTTTTTGTTGTTTTTAGTTGGTCAAGTTAAAACTATAAATCAATGAGTCATCTATATCATATATATATATATATATATATACATACATTATTGCTTTAGAATTACTGTATGATGGAGAATGGCCTAATTGACTCCAGGAGCCAGTCAGACTAAGAGAAACTCTCTGAGAAGCTCTGAATACAGACGCATAGAGCAAATGAAGAGGACCTTATTGGAGACTTGCTTCAGCCATAAGATTGATCACGTTCAGTGTTCTAAGGACGAAATCCTTGTGAGAATGCAGCCCTGCCTTGTTCTTCCAGAGACGCAGCAAGGCAATCAGTAGACGTGGCAGACAATTAATCTCTCAGACAATGCTTTGGTTCAGTGGAGAGCTCTTGTGTGGCTCCAGCTGAACCATCATCCTCTTGCTCTCTTCTCTATGGGAATTCTCAGCCGTAATTGACAGCCAAATGCAACTCAGCTGCTATTTATACCTATGCAGAAATGGCTTTCTGCCCAGAACCACGCTATGTGTATAAGGTGACACACAATTTATGCACCTGGATAGGTTTTTATCTAAGCAGATGCACTCTAACTTCAAAGACTGCTTAATTGATTTCCTATTGTAACAATAAAAGACCAGAATTAAAGGGTCCTTTAGTTACAAGTTGGATGACTGGTATTTTTAAGTCTCCATTAACTGTAAGGCAGGAGAGAGACAGGGACAAGCTTAAGTGGGACCTCTTGGGTCACTTTGGAAACTAATTAAGAACCTCTTTGGATACCAGTCTGGTATTTCTCCTTAACAATAGCCTTCTCTCCTTCTGTCCCATCAAAATACGCTCTTTTCAACCTCATCAAACAAACACAGGGCCAAAGTCCTCTTGTGAGTGAGCTCAAGGAGCCTCTATATAAACCAGTTGAACAGCTAATAAGGAAAACCAAAGCCTGAACACCAGTAAACACTCGGGACCCAGTCTAAAGCAAAATGAAAGAACTGTTAATTGAATTCTAATTCTTCATTACTTCTTATTTTTGAAGATGAAAGCGCACTGGACTAAAATGGTGCAGATAAAAGAAGTTTCTTATTATACTGTATAAAAGCCTTAGTTAATTACTAAATATATTTATGACGGTAATATAATAATATTATACAATAAATGTTAGGTTTCTGACCAGTCACCATTATATATCAACCCATTATCAGCTAAATAAAGGAGTCACATGAACTCGAGACACTCAAGGATTTTATATTTTGACATTAAAAAAAAACAACACACTGATACTGAATATGAAAGTCAGGCTGTAAGAATAAGTTAACACTTTATGACAGCAGCATTTCCATTTAGTGCCTGATCCTTGTTTAACAGATTCAATGATTTATTAAGGCTGATGTGCGTTAATGAGATGCCGTCACAGCACCATGAGCCCAGAAGACACCGGGGCATCACCTGTGGAGTTCCAAATGTAATATTCTGAGGAGACCAGCTCTCGTGCTAGAGGAAAAAAATAAAAGTATACAGGTTCATTTTCATTGCTGATATACTCAACTTTTTTTTTTTTTTCATTTCAATAAGCCTCTGTGTACATAATTTAACATGCAGTGTTATTTTAGATCATTTTAATAAATTATTAAAGTATTTTTTAATATTATGTATTAATCTCATCCAAAATACATTTTTGTTTACACAATATACGAGTGTGTACTGTGTATATTTATTATGGATATATAAATACACACGTGCATGTTTATATTAAAGAACAATATGTTGTTATATATTTTATATACATTTATATATAAATTAAAATATAATATAAATATTTATATTAGTGCTGTCAAACAATTAATTGCATCCAAAATAAAAGTTGTTTACATTATATAATATGTATGTGCATTATATATATATACATACACACACACACAGTATATATTTTGAAAATATTTACATTCTTATGTTATATTATACATAAATATATTTAATAACATACTTTCCTTAAATAAAAAGATGCATGCGTTTGTATTTATACATACATAATATATACACAGTATATGTGCATAAATTTACACAATATACACTCATATATTATCTAAACAAAAACTTTTATTTTGGATGCGATTAATCATTTGACAGCACTAATATATTTCTATTTTGCATTTATATATTTTGATTTCAGTTTTAGTTTTGGTCATTTTAGTTCTACAATTTAAGCTTTTTTTTAAGATTTTAGTTTTTTTTTTAATCTAATATTTATTCATTATATTTAAACTAACAAAACTGATTATAAAGGTTTGCAATAGTTTAAGTTAAGGATAACAAGACTGTCAGTAAACACTTACTTGTGACAATGCGCGGTTTGGCAGAAGAGTAAACCTGCACTGAGTGTTGGTCCACACAGCAACCAGACAGAGTCAAATCTGGCACACGGAAATAAAGCTAGAAAGAATACAGTGACAAATCTCTTAAAAACATTTTATATAAACAACAAATCAGTTGATGCTGAATTCATCCTCACCTTTACATATGCAGTGAGTCCTGTGCACAGAGGGTCTGTCGGTCCAGCAACAGTCCCTGAAAAAAAAACAGTTCCCTCCAGGGTTGCTTCACGGGACTTTGGAAACTTCTGACCTGAGGAGGTAAAAAGACAAATGTCAGTAACATTATACTAATACATTTAAATATCAAAAGACGGACCGACATACCAAGGAACCAAACCAGTAGGTTCTTCTCTTTAGACACCTCGAGCTGTCCTGAGCTCACTTTGACCTCCACACTTCCCATTAAATTCCTGTGAAGAGGCACGTACAAGGATACAACAACAGCCAGTGCACTGTTTATAAGCATAGCAATACAAAACCCTAAAGAGCACAAGACAGACCACTACATTAAGAACCATTAAAAATATCTAACAGTGCACTCAAAACATTTGCAATACAGAACGAATCTACAAATTTGTGTAACTTACTGGTTGAAAAATGGAATGTGGGCCTCGCAGTATTCAAAGCTGTTTTTGACACTTTCATGGAGCTTCAAGACAACATTAACCTTCAGATGATTCTCCTCTGCCTTCAGCTTGTAAGAGCCAAGGATTGGTGGCACAGGTACCTCAAAAAAGTCAGTTATAGATACTACAGCTTTAGTGTGTGTGTGTGTGTGTATACCTTAAAAATGAAGTAAAATACAAACAACTGTTTTCAGGTGCTGGTTTAGTGTCAGTTTTTTTTTTTGTTTTTTTTAAATGAATGAATACTTTTGTTCAGCAAGGATGTATTAAATTGATTAGAAGTGATCAGAAAAATGTATAATCAAACAAATGCTGCTCTTTTCACTGGAGAAATGCAAACTTAAGCACCAAATCATTATATTAGAATGATTTCTGAGGGATCATGTGGCACTGAAGACTGAAGTAATGATGCTGGATATTCAGCTTTTACCACCACAGGAATAAATTACATTTATAAACATTAAAATAGAAACAGCTATTTGATATTGTAATAATAATAATTCACAATATTACTGTTTTTGCTGTGAAAGCATTTAAAAAAAAACTTACCAACCCAAAACACAAGACAAACTACTGCCAGTGTAAGCTTTACCTGTGACGTGTAGCTACAGAGTCTGAAAAGCTCCACAGGTGGTGAAAAAGGAAACTTGTATGGCCCTGAAAAGGCAGAACTGTCATTCTCGTCCACACTGCAGGCGGTAAGGATGCTTGCGTCCAATGATGTCACACAGGGATGGACAAGAATGTCCTGCAGGGGCGAACCGTTGGGAGGGAGTGTGAGGGTGACGGTCACATTGGGCAGAACACCTTCAACCTCACACTGAAAGACATAAATGTCATAAATGTGATACAAGTTAAGAACCCAATATAACACTAATCAATACGTTCAGTGGGAACTAACTTTGCACATGACCATGCCGTACACATCCCAGATGTCCTGTTGACTGCTCTTGCCGTACTGCATGGACCTCACCTTCTCGGTAAGGGCCACACTTACTACCGCCCTGCCTCGATGGACCCCTGCCTTCCAGGCTGGCTGCTTTTGAGCCCCCCCTGGGCTTGGAGCCACAGCAGCAGGCACCAGTCCAGCAGGAGGAGGGGTGTCCAGTGGCTTCCCCAAAGGGCAAACCTGCAGGAGCACCAAGGGGAGAGCAGCCAAACGGGAGGCCAGCACATCAGGCTCTGGTTTACCTCCAGGGCCACAAAGAAAATCCTGCAGGCCTGACAAAAGAGCTAAGCCCTGAGAGACTGAGGCCAGGCTGGGAAGAGGTGGCCGAGGCTCAGGAGGTGCTTCCACTAGAGGAAGACAGGCTAGGATTAACGCTCCCTGCGTGACCGTGAGCAAGGGCCAGAGGGTTTTCCCACCGGGGCCGTCCAAACGGAGCTCCACAGCCGGTGAGCGGTGCTGACGGCCGCAGTCGTCCCGTACTTCTACGTAAGGTTTGTCAGCATCCACCAGGCCCAGCTCTGTCAGCAGAAGCTTGGGTATGACACGGTCATCCGGAACGGCCACATACTGAGTTCCAGCCAAAGATTTGGCACGGAGCTCAACTGTTGGGAATCGCCTGAATTAAAAAACATAACAAAAGAAAAATAACAAATTGACTATGCTGGCAAAAGCATTTCCATTGAATGCCGTGCACAATGTTTTTTCTATTTTCATGGAAAACCCTTACAATTTATTGTATCTCACAATGCAATGTGCTTAACTTGACTTTCAGTGGGTCTCACGAAAAAAAAAAATACAATCTCAATCTCAAAAAATTGACCCTTGTGACTGGTTTGTGGTCCAGGGTCACGTATACAGTACAGATGCAGAAAATGTAAAGGTAGTGTGTTAGTATGCGACTCTAAAAGAAGTACATACTTCACAGTATGCAATACGCTAATACTCCTTGACAGAAAAAAATGGCCTTACCTGGAAAACCGCACTTTTCCAGATTCACCCTTCTCGTGTGAGACAACCCATAGTGCTCGTATACTCATGCTGCTGTTTCTGTCTCTATGGATGAGCGGGACTAGTCTAACATGCCAAACATGTAGTGAAGTATGCAATTATTAGCTCACTTGGTTCGACGACAGATTTTTATTTAGTTTTTTATTTTCTCTCTCTCTCTCTCTCTCTCTCTCTAGTGTGTGACCGATATAACATTTGGATTGTAACATAACATGTTTAAAGAAATGAAAGCAAAATAAAGGAACTCGCCTCTGTCATGTTATTCCCATGTGACAGCTTCTTCCTGTTTGTCGACGATCACGTGACATTTTTGGGGCGTGGTCGGGTCGCTGCCACAGAGCTGACGTAGGATCAGCCGTAAAAGCTGCGCTGTTTTCAGCTACATTGGAGTAGAATATCAAAACCGATCCCAGACCTGCTCTCGAGCGCTTAGCCTTCTTATCCTCACCCCGCATCCTTTCTTTCTGTTTCCGGCCCGGTCATGGCAGCTGGGTCCAGGAAGCAATTGTTTTCAGAATAGACATAAATAACAAGGAGCAAAATATCGTCTGTTAATATAATATTTGTGGACTTACCTTTTGTTTTCTGGCGCTGTGAAATATGGCTAACGTAACAACAGCTCAGTTATTCGAGGTAAGTTACGTCTGTTTTTATGTCACGAAGGCTGCGCTACAGCTCAAACTGTTTTCATAGCTCATACAGCTAAGTGCGTTTTTCGCGTGTTTACATTGTTTAGTGTCGAAATATAATGAGTTGCTGCATGCAGACAGTAGATTAGCACTAATGAGAAGCTAAACACCACAATGTCATATAAATACCCTGTTAACAAACCATCTGTACAGTTATCATTTAAAGAATACAAACCACTGATCTATAATAGAGAACATTATATATAGACAAGTCATACAAACGCCTTTGTATAAACAGTCCAGATAGTCCAGCCATTTTATTAAATCTTATTTGTCTGTGCATGTCATTAGCAATTACGTTTAGCTTCTTATTTGTTATTATCTTTGTGATCTTATCAGGAACCGTTTGATGCTGATGAGTATATTGAGAGACTGGCATGGAGAACCCCTGGAGGAGGCTCTAAAGGAGGTGCAGAGGCATTTGACCCCAAAAAGTGAGTCTTAAAGTATTTACAATTTTCACTTTTTATAAAAAGTGGTGTGTTTAAAGCCTACTCCACTGAAGCTCAAAGGGTGTATGTTGTATGAGATAGTAATTGAAAACAAGATGTCAGATGTAGATGGCAGCTTCATCAATACTGTAGAAAAAAGATGGACGCACCTCATGAAAATGGTAAAGAGAAATTGGTAAGACTGTACAAAGTAGAAGCTGATATTATAAGATTGAGTTAACATTTTTATTTCATGTTATTAACACAGTTTGATAGATCCCTTAGTAGTCTGTGAATGCGATAGGATCTTGTAGTTTTGATTGTACTTTAATATTTTAAGATATGGGAGCGGGGGATAATAATAAAGTATGAGTAATTGCACGTGCAATTTTTATTGGTAGTGTAGCTGTTAGATTGTATTAATTATTTACTCTCCAACTATTACATTATTCAAATTCCTAAGTGTCTATGCAGTTTGTATACGCTGCTCAAAAAATAAAGGGAACACTAAAATGACGCATCCTAGATCTGAATGAATGAAATATTCTTATTAAATACTTTGTTCTTTTACGTTTAATGTGCTGACAACAAAAATCACACAAAAATGGGCAATGGAAATAAAATTTATTAACCCACGGAGGTCTGGATTTGGAGTCACACTCAAAATTAAAGTGGAAAACACACTACAGGCTGATCCAACTTTGATGTAATGTCCTTAAAACAAGTCAGAATGAGGCTCAGTAGTGTGTGTGGCCTCCACGTGCCTGTACGACCTCCCTACAACGCCTGGGCATGATACTGATGAGGTGGTGGATGGTCTCTTGAGGGATCTCCTTCCCGACCTGGACTAAAGCATCCGCCAACTCCTGGACAGTTTGTGGTGCAACGTGGCATTGGTGGATGGAGCGAGACATGATGTCCCTGATGTGCTCAATTGGATTCAGGTCTGAGGAACGGGCAGATCAGTCCATAGCATCAATGCCTTCGTCTTGCAGGAACTGCTGACACACTCCAGCCACATGAGGTCTAGCATTGTCTT
>JAUCMU010000033.1:20196458-20209124 GCA_032275025.1 Enteromius treurensis
CTTTAATTTCAGTTGTTCAACATTGATGTTTAATAAATAATCATAGATAGTAGATGCGTGTTTCCTTCAATTATTTTAAAATCAAGTAATGCTCCCTTCATTCAAAAATCTCTCACTTTTAATATGTGAGCATATTTACTGTACAAGATTTGTCAGTGAACTATGAGGGCAAAAAAATAAATATAATAATCGTTCATTAATCATAATCGAGTTCAAATGTTCAATTAATTTAGTTTTAGGCCAAATCGCCCAGCCCTATGTTTAAATGTATTGACTTGTTTGTTGTCTCAAATTTGCTTATTTCAGTTGGTGACATAGTACATAATACTTAATAATAGTTTTTTTGTAAAATTTTCAAAGTGTAAAATGTAACTGAATTAGAGGGGGAAAATAATAATAATCCAGATTTTCAGGGTGGTCTTAGACTTTTTCCGGTATGGTTTACACAAGTAAATTAGTAAAATATAATGATACCACGCCTGTTAGTTTTACACGATAACCTAATTAGTTATCACATTTAATGCATGGCCCCACCCCCTTGACCTGAATGTTAATATTTTGAACATTCGAGGTGTCCCCAATAACAAGTTAGCATGCATTCAAGGTCAAAAAACACTTTCAGTGTCATGTAATATGCTTTTTTTTAAACCTTATTTGCTCAAAGACTCTCAAATTACTTGTTTAACAATTCATTTTTTCAAACGCCTCCATTTGTGTGATACTAATATACGTTGATTAGTCTGATTTATTACATTTTTATTTCATCGTAATCCCTGATAAAACAGAGTTTGTGAGCGCAGTACTGCTTCCTGCACAGCATTACCGCTATTTTTTACCACTCCAAAATCTACATTTAGTGGTGAAGAATGAATTAGCATTTCTATTCAGACCAATGCAAAATGACCAACAAGTGGGTGGGCAATATGCTAATGTTTTATGTTGATGTCAACCCTAAACGGTTTGGGATTCATTTTAGAAATGACTTGTTTCAGTGATTTATACACGGTGCACTTTCAGTTATAAAATGTGCATCTTTGCATTTTCGTTTTCTTAGAGCTGTGTTTACCTTGAAAGGTATTTTTTAAAACCCACAATAGAAGCACTTTAATTTTTTCAGGCTGTTGTCACAGTCAAATTTATGTGTGATTGATTAATTAACACATCATGTAAATTTGTTAGATTCAATCTTTTAATTGACTGACATCCCAATACGCTCATCCATTCTTTTAATATTGAGACCACAGAAAGGATTGTAATATGGACAACAGCACTTTGCTTCTTTGAAGACAACAGCACTTTGAAGTGTTCCATATGCTCTGTACACACACACTACTGTTCAAAAAAATAGTATTTATTTAAAAAAGGAATAAAAGTGGATGCATTATGCAAGTTAATTAAAAAAAGGAAAAATAAATGTCCTCAAACTTTTAAACGAGCTTCAAAAATAGGTCATTCAGAATGTATCACAGTTATGACAAAACTGTCACTGCACTAACATGTGACCACCCAGATTTATCAATCCACCTTTTTCAGCATGCATACTGTCTGTGCATGCTCAGAAATAAAGTGTTTGAGTCTACATGCAAGGCTTATGGTAATAATAATAATAAATGATAGTGGTAATGTTGCATAATTATGTAGGCTATGCATGCACTGCAAGAACTTGTAAGTTTTATAATACGGAGGTGTTGTGAAACTAAATTAGGTTTTAGCAGCCAGACACCAAGAATGACAGTATAAGTGGACTAAAGGGGAAAAAAATTAAAGGCTACAAACATGTAGTATTGTATTCCCTTTAATGAGTTTAAAGTATTTAAAATGCTTGTCAAGACTGAAATTGTGCTTTGCTGCCTGCAGCTCTTTAATGTCATGTCTTTGGTTCCAGGTTGCTGGAAGAGTTCGTGAACCATATTGAGGAACTAAAACTGCTGGATGAAAGGATTCAAAGGAAGGTGGAGAAGTTGGAGCAGCAATGTCACCGTGAAGCCAAGGAGTTTGCCCACAAGGTCCAAGACCTGCAGAGGAGCAACCAAGTCAGTGGCTTTTACATTTAGCTTTTTTTTTTAACCATTTGGAGAGCCATGTGTTACTTCACCATGAATTATATATAAATGTACCCCATTTAGCCTTCACATTCTTGTTATGCTTGTTCAAAAGGTAGCCTTCCAGCACTTCCAGGAGTTGGATGAACATATCAGTTATGTGGCCACCAAGGTGTGTCATCTGGGAGATCAACTAGAAGGTGTTAATACTCCGAGACAGAGGGCAGTGGAGGCTCAGAGGCTCATGACATACTTCAACGAGTTCCTGGATGGGGAACTGCGCAGTGATGTCTTCAACAATCCTGACAAGGTCAGATTTAGATAGACTGTCTAGAAATACTAAATCTGAAGCTTCTCAAATACAGATGCCAAGAGGACAAGATCCAAACACACATGATGCAAAGGTCTACAGTTACATATTGGGCTATTTTTAAGTATTATATTCAGATTAATTTCAAGTATAGCTACATCATGGAGAATCGTGGGCATGCATGGTCTGAGTAAATTCAGTTGTCGAGTGGCATCAGACATAAAATATTGTACAGGAATGTGCCATCTTTTGAGGGTTACTGTTAATTGTGTATTAAAATGCTTGTGTGGAATAGCTTCTCTTTTTGATCATCATTTGTTGGAGATTATACAATTTTAGCTGGTTATTCATTCATAACTTTGTCAGAGGCCAAAAATAGTTGAGGGTGCACCAGTTGAGGAAAAGTTAGTTGTTACATGTATCCTACTACGTTATAACATATGCATTATTATATTAGCATGATTAACAAACAGATCAGGGTTGGAATAAGTGGTGGAACAGTGATGGAATTGCATCATAAGTTTATGTATTACCTGACAGATATCAGTCACACAGGTTTTCAGGTATTCAACATTATGGGAATAAATGTTTTAGTAACTTTTCAACATGGATTTGATGTAAACGCCATATCTATCTGTGCATTTTGCAAAATTAATTGTAGTAAATAAATGTCACTTATGCTTAATATCAGTATATTATTTTTTTTTAAGCATCATATTTCACTGGAAACTTATTTGTGACAAACATTGAAGTTGCAGTAAACTTAAATTGAGGTTCATGCACCGTTTGAAAGCTGCTATTGGATTATTGAAGGTAAACGCTGTTACTGTGCGACTTTGCATTACTTTATGAAGAGATCTCGACCAACTAGCTACGTTCTTTCGCTAAAGCAATAGTTCACACAAAAATGAAACTTTTTAATTTAATTTACCCACCATCGTGTTGTTTCAAACCTTTAGGCCTATAAGTTTCTTTTCTTTCTTAAGAACAATTTTGAAGAAACAGTTTTTCTTCAATAGTAAGGAAATTTAATTTACCCGCATTCTTCAATGAAGGAAAAGAAAGAAACTCGTACAGGTTTGGAACGACATGAGGGGGAGTAAATGATGACAAAGTTTTAATTTCTGGGTGAAATTGAATAGTGCAACCAAATTAGGTACAGACATTGTTGCAAACTAGCTAGTAGTTACTTAACTCTTGGGCTTATTGTTCCTATGTAAATAACAACTTTTGAACCGCTCTTGCAACTCTACTCATGACAGACCAGATCCAGTTGAGTAACACATTTTTGGGGGAAAACTGGCGTTTCGTGCTGAAGTTGTAACCGATGCAACTGTTGCAACCAAAGCCGATAAAATTGAGTTCATAGTCAACAGTGATGCATACAGCCATAATGGATGCCTGAGGCTAATATATGTGGCCTGCTTAGATGTTGATGTACGCCAGCTTAATTGGAAATGCCACTTTATAAATTAATCTCTCGAGTCACTCGGTAATGATGTGACCAACCCTGGGTGGCAAGTCTTACATCTTCTGATGATATTAGCATAAGGCCACCAACATGCTTCCAGAGAGCCATGTGGGAATATACCCGCCAGACTTTTCAATATTTCTCAAGACGTACACGCCTCCAGAAGAGAAAAGAGGGGAAGTGAGAGGAGCTGCCGGTGAATAGCTGAGGGGGGAAGGAGAGAAGGGAAATGGAAGGAACGAAGGCTGGGTTAATCCCTGTGAAAGGGAGGGCCGGGCCCAGGCAGCGAGGAGACAAGCGCCGGTAAAACCCCCTACTGCTGGGAGACGGCTACATCACTTACATGGGATTTAGCTAATCTTAGCTGGGGGACAGATACTTAGAAAACCTCGGCGAGGAGAGCGGAAAAGGGATGGATCCACCTCACGGGAGCACAATAATGATGTTAGCTGAGGCAGGCAGGAAAAGGAGAGTGGGAACAGAGGATATGTGGACGGCAGGAACTTTCGGATCGCCTTTTTCTTCTCCTCGTCCATCGGGCTTCAAGGGAGAGGTGGGGGGTTCTTGTCAGGGTCCTGTTTTTGCCTAGACCTCCTACCTGCCTATGGGGACAGATTATGGGAGGTGATTTACCAAGGGATTAGCCGTAGTCCATTCTTAATAGTCATGAGTGAGCGTGAGGTGTTGGCCGGGCAGCGGCTGACAGATGGGGGTTAAGGTCTGAAGATGATGAGGTTCAGGTGTGCGGGGCTGACTAACTCTTATCATCCTCGTGTTGGACAAGCGGAGTGAGGGGCATAGGCGAGAGGGACAGATTTACCGTAAGCCGATCCCCAGATTTAAGGGTGCTGCCTCTGGCCTCTGTTTGTTTGCTGAGGTGCCTGTCCTGTAGTGACTGTATTCCCACTCTCACCATGTTCTGATCTCATCCCAAACAGATAAAAGAAGCTGCAGACATCATTCAGAAGTTGCACCTGATCGCTCAGGAGCTGCCGTTTGATAGGTAAGCGACCTTCAGATGGATTTCGGCCATATTGGAGGTTTGGGGAATGGTGTAGTAATGCCGTGCTGTACAAGAGATCATATAAACAGCTCTGGTGACATGTTTATTCCTTTGATCGATCGTTGTTTAAACTAAAAATCTATTAATTCATTAATCCTTAAAGCTGCAGTTAGTAACTTTTTTGTGTTCAGAATGTACAACCATTTTCCAAACCGTGTTTTGGGCTTGTCCTGAAACGCTACGGTACAGCTATAATAAGTGTTTATATTTTGACTATTAGACTGGTTCATGTAGGTACCATTGCGGAGTAGCCAAGTACCTGCGTGATTCGCCATAGACATAAAGAGAGAGAAGTAGCTCGCGCTACAGTCTTCTGCAAGAAGCACGCAGTTCTGTTTATTAACCGCTAGAGCGCCAAAAGTTACAGACTGCGGCTTTAACACTGATACTGCAAGACGTATCTATTTCAGTGGCATATAGTCACCAGCATTACAGGATGTTGAAATGCCACTCAAAATGCCAGCTTCCTCACCCGAATGAAAGGGGTTTTTAGTCTAAATCAGGGCCCAGGGTGCAGCTCCAGCTTGCCTCAACACACCTGCCTGAAAGCCTGAAGTATACCTAGTAAGAGCTTGATAAGCTGCTTCAGGTGTGTTTGATTAGGGTTTTAGCTAAACTCTGCAGGGACACCGGCTCTCCAGGACCGAACTTAGTGACCCCTGGTGTAAATAAAATGCTAGTAGCAGGATTGTACAATTAATAGATGTCATTATGATCATTTAATAAAATGAAGAAAGTGCGTCATAGTTATGTTTCGTTTAGGATTGTTATACTTTGTTGGCTGTTACTATCCTGTCAAGGAGGTTACTGAATGCATCTTTTTATATGGTTTCATGGTTTTTATTTTAAAACCCGATAGCAGACTATCGGGACTAGACTGTGGGCTGTGGTCAGTGAACCGCGTCTAACTGTTCATGGTGCTGAGTTTAATTTCACAGATTTATATTCTCATCATTTACTTTTAATCTCTTACTTTGGTAAACATTTGGGGAGGAAATAAAAGATTTTGTGGCCATAAATGAAGAATTATATACTAAAACTGAATGAATTCCCTCATTGTAGTTAAAACATTGGTTAACTAAAGAACGAATGAATAAAACATGGACCGTGGCCACAAATTAGTACTGTAAGTCATAAGAACGAATTAAGAAGTTGTAGGAATTGATTATATGTCCTGCTCGTGTCCTGCAGCCTTGTCAAAGTGAAGTGCCCGATAGGACACAATTATCTGGAGAAAATATAATTAAACATCTCCTCATTAATAAATGTTTTTATTGCTTTCCATGTTGAAGAAATCTGTATTGTTTCTACTTTAATGTAATTTGAAAGTTTAGATCATGTTAATAGTGTAATTATTACATTAGTGAATTAATTTTGCATTAGATCCAGCTCCGTCACCATCACTAACATCTGCTTGCACGTGTTTTGCCCATGAGCCACTTATATACCTTGCATAATTTAGGTGTTTCCCCGACTAAGGGTTCACAGTTGAATCTGGTTTTTGGAATATTGCCAATAGTCGACTGATAGTCGAATCATATGTTTAGGGGCGGGGCAAAATAAGAGTCAGTCATGCGAAAGTCATCATTGCTGATGAGAAAGTGAGTAAATAATGTTTTATGTTTCCATTAAAAGGTAGTTACTGTAAAAATTTACAGTAGTATTGTTATTATCACAATAGTTATTAAAGTTCTTATTCTAAAGTTCTATTAAAGATCAGTAGAATGAAGCATGATAGCAGGGTTGTAGTCAGTGGGATTTAATTTATCTCATATAGAAAACAATTACGACTCATAATATTACGACTTGTATGCTATCTGAACGAAATGGGCCGAATGTCTGTGAGGCTCAGTATTAACTCTTTTTGTGGATGCCTTTTACACAAAACTATGTGCAGAAACACGACAGCTAAACTTTAAAAGTGATTAATGTTCTTCATTGTTTGTCCTGCTCGCGCTATGCGTGGAAGAGATAAGTGCTTAACCGCAGCGTAACTCAACCAGATCTTATACGACATAAATAATGTACACCATACTGTATATATAAACCAGCTAAAATATTTTAAAATCAAAATAAAAAATCCAGTCTTTCACTCTGCCTCAATTTGAGTCTTGTTAACGATTTAAATCCCTGCCACCAAGATGCACTTCCCTCGGTCACGGATTATTGAAAATCTATAGGGGTGGTTGGATTTATTCACAAGTTAAAATATTTATTTAAAGCTGCTTTCTTTTCAGATTCTTATTTACAGCATTATTTTAATAGGCTGTATATTGACTTATTGGGAGAAAACAGACATCGAGCACACCCATATAGCCAAATGGTATGATCGTAACACCCTGTGAATATTCGACGGAGAGATTGGGCGTCAAATCAGGCTCCTCGAATCAATGCATCGAATGGTTGACTATTCGAGGAAACCCTTTCTATAATTTATAAAAAAAATCAACATGAAAATAGCCTTGATGCTGGCATGGTGCTAAAAAGTGAATAAATAACTAAAATCAGCAGTATGTATGTTGCTTGCCGGTAACTTGCCAAAAAAAGCTTGCTGGTTTTAGGTTCAAAGGGTAATAATTCATACAATTTTTTTTAAATTTAATAATTCAGCATTATAATTTTTATGTGTATTATGAAATAATTATATATTTTATTTCTGTTCTTTTTCCAACTGTTGTTTCATTTCAGCTATAAAACAACAGCCCAGGACAATGTTGCCATCTTGCGAAACAAATAATTATGGCACAAAAATTTACACTTGCATGCGCAACCTGACAGAACTAAAAATATCAGGCTACTAGCCTCCAGTTTTGATTATGAAATTTCATTTAGATCCGCTTCATGTAATCCTAGTGCACATCTAAAAAATCTAAGTATACTTTGGGCTTACATCTGAAATGTGCAAGTTTCACATCAAACAGGTTTCTAAACACTTCTCCAATCTGCTGTTATATTTTAAATTCAGCTTGAAGAAAATACAACAGGAACAATTCAAAGCAAGCAAATGTGGTAAAGCATTGGGCAAAACTTAACAGCTCAAAACTTTTCATTCACATTTTGTTTTGACTGTCTGAGATCTAAGCAAAAGTTCAAACATTTTTTGTTGTGTCATTCTCTCACTGATCATCTATAGTGTTTTGAATGGGGGGAAAAAATGTTTTAAAAACTACCTTCTGTTCTTCTCTCTTTCCCATGCTTGTTTTCCTTGTTCCAGATTTTCTGATGTCAAGGCCAAGATAGCAAGTAAGCAGCAGTAGACTAAACAAGGCAACAATGTTATTTACACATCGACTAAATACGCAGTGTTAACATAAGCCCTGTGTTTATTTGAAAGGTAAGTATCATGACCTTGAGCGTCAGTTGATCCAGGAGTTCACAGCCGCTCAGCGAAGAGGAGAGATTGGGCGCATGCGTGAAGTGGCAGCAGTCCTGCTACATTTTAAGGTTTGTTGGGATCCCTTAGGATCATAATTTGGACATTGTTGTATAATGTGAAATTATTATTTCTCATTCTTATCTTAATTGGTTACAGGGTTATGCTCACTGTGTGGATGTCTACATCAAGCAATGCCAAGAGGTACCAAACTGAATCTGAGACTATTTTGGTGGTGTTTTATTTATGTACCAAGAGTAAACTTTCTCTTAGGCCCAGTGTGTTTGTGCTGTTATGTTAGCAGTGTCTTTTGGTGTTTGTAGGGAGCATACACGCGTACCGATGTCTTTGAAGATATTGCAATTCTGTGTCAGCGGGTTAATAAACAAGTCGGAGAAGTTTTCTGCAGTCCAGAAACTGTCATGGCTAAACTCATTCAGAGCATCTTTGAGAATAAGATACAGGTACGTAACACATGTACACATTAATAAAACTGTATAACTGTGTTTGGTTTGTCTCTGTTGCTGTATGTAAGAGACATAAACAAATGACATTTTGCATGATAACCCAAACAAATATAACTCAGAGGTTCTACTTTGGACTAATTAACCAACACATTTGTCTGCCTTTGCCCACATTCGCGTTACCATCACAGGACTTACTTTAGCCTTCTGTTTAAACTTTTAATATGATATAAAAATTGATTTAGAAAGAATTTAAAACAGTTAAGAATAGAAAATTATTAAATAGAGATAAAATACAGTGCAATCAGTTTGGGTAGCACAGTGCTCATTCAACAAATGCACAGCTAAACAGTTGAGTTTAGAGGCTGGACAAAATGTGGCTAATGTTTTAGCACATCTGATCTCTTCTGGAAGCTGGTGCCAACTGCGGGTGGCATAATAGCTAAAAGCGGACTCCCCTTGTATTGTGTGAACCCTCAGGTTTTTCTAACTGACTCGATCCTAATGGTCCGAGTGCTCTGTTAGGTATATACTCAGTAAGCATATCTGCAGTGTATTTAAGTCATAGGCCATTGAGTGATTAATAAACGATTAAATGTACTTTAAAATCAATCCTAAATGTCACAGAAAGTGTGCAAACAAAATACATGTGGGAATGGCTCAGACTGTCTGTTTTATGATTTTAGGCTCATGTGAAAGAAAGACTAGATGAGACCCGCAACTCTGATGTGGAGCAATACCTCAAGAACCTCTATGACCTCTATACACGGTATTTTAATTACTATTAATTATTAGAATTATTGAATATGCTGTCATCAAACACTGTTTTTGTCTTGTCTGAAATGAATCCAAAGTCTCAAATATATGCCAAATTAATGTGCTTTACTGCAATAACCCCTTTTTTTTGTTTAGGACAACGACACTGGCTGCTAAACTCTCAGACTTTAACTTGGGTTCAGACAAGCACACAATTCTATCTAAGCTGATAAAGAACATATTCTCCTCTTATCTGGAGAGCTACATAGACATGGAGCGACAATATCTGCAAAGCCGAAGTGGCATGATTCTTCAGCGCTATTATGACTCTAAGAACCACCAAAAACGACCTGTAGGCACTGGAAGGTGAGGAACTGGCCTTTTTTTTTTTTGGTTTTCCCATTCTTTTCCAAATTTACTCTGAAAACGTAGAGGTGTTTTGTCAAAGACGTGTCTTACCGTTACTTCTGTACATTTTGACAGCATCCAGGAGCTAAAAGAGAGGATCAGACAACGCACTAACCTGCCTCTGGGACCCAGTATTGATACACATGGAGAGACTTTCCTCTCACAAGAGGTTGTAGTCAACCTTCTACAGGAAACCCGACATGCCTTTGAGAGATGCAACAAGGTACAAGAAATTTAAGCAATGCTTAAGTGCAAAAACATCTCTTGGCTTTTGTTGCTGTTGGAAGTTGTGGGCTGTAAACGTTAGCATGATAGACCCTCTTTCTGTTATTGTTGCAGTTATCAGATCCAGCGGATCTACCAAAAAATGCCTTCTCCATTTTCTTGCTTTTGGTGGAGTATCTATGTGTGGACCATATAGACTACGCCCTTGAGATTGGACTGTCAGGTATAGCAAAATCCATCTACAACATACTAAATAATAATAATAATAATTAAAATGTTGCACAATAATGTAGTTACAACTTCGTCCAAATTAACGTTGTAAATGTAAACTAAACTGAAAAGGTTGAAATTTAAATGTAAAAATAAAACTAACCAAAATTACTACAAAAATTATGAGAACTACTACTATTATGGAGATAATTACTACTAAGGTAGTTGTTAAGTTTAGGTAATGGGTAGGATTAGGGATATAGAATAAGCTCATGTAGAATAAGGCATTAATATGTGCTTAATTTGCACTAATAAATGGCTTATATTTTAGTAATATGCATGCTAATAAGCAACTAATAGGTGTAACTGTAAAAATAAAGTGTTACCAAAAGCCTACATTTCAGGGAATTTTCTGTTCTGGAAAAGTCATGAGAGTTTATAAAACATTCAAATAATGGACATTTCTTTTGTGAATGTAGGTTTTATGCTCTGTTGTAACATATTTTTAATCAGATGTTGCTCTTATCTAGAGCTAAACTTACTTGCGAGCCATAATAACCTTTGATTTTGTAAGCAATTTGTAAATGCTTTAAGTGGTTCCAACCAGACAAATTCGCAACATTTTACAGAGAGGTTGGTTTGTGTAGTTTAGTTTAGTCTCTGTCAGCAAGGCATGGGTCACATGGTTTATGTTGATTTATGTTGTTCTATACCAGGGGTGGCGAACTTCGGTCCTGGAGAGCTGCAACCCTGCAGAGTTCAGCTCCAACCCTAATTAAAACTCACCTGCCTGTAGCTTCCAAGTAACTGTTCAGACCTTGATGAGCTTGTTCAGGTCTGTTTGATTAGGGTTAAAGCAAAACTCTGCAGGGCTGCGGCTCTCCAGGACTGACGTTCGCCACCCCTGTTCTATACAATGGAAACCACAGGAAGATGAAAGATTCCTGAAAAGAACTTTACATGCCAATACTGTCTTTTTTTTGTCTTTTGACTTGCACAGCCATCCCATCTGCGGATGCCAAAAATGCCAACCTTTACTTTTTGGATGTGGTTCAGCAGGCCAACACAATCTTTCATCTCTTTGACAAGCAGTTTAACGATCATCTTATGCCTCTTATTAGGTAAGTTTGACCAACTTTCTGTCTCTTTGTTTCTGCAGCCGCTGCCTGGTGTCTTTACCATTAAAACCTGTAACTCTGTATCTTGTAACCCTGTAGCTCCTCTCCTAAGCTGACGGAGTGCCTGCACAAGAAGAAAGAGGTGATCGAACAGATGGAGGTGAAGTTGGACACTGGGATTGATCGGTTAGTTCAAAACTTCAGAAAACTCTATTTAATGGAACTTTGTCTCAATCAAAGTGTATTTGATGACGTCTTTGCCGTTAAATACAGTTTGTGTGACCCTTTCCTCTGTTTCCTTGTTTTTAGGACACTAAATTGCATGATAGGCCAGATGAAGCACATTCTGGCGACTGAACAGAAGAAAACAGACTTTAAGCCGGAAGACGAGAACAATGTCATGATACAGTACACTACAGTAAGACCTTGTACTCTATAGTAATTGTCTTGTGAATCTCATATCAGTGCAAGGAACAGATTCTCAGAATAATAGTTTCTTTTTATATTCATAGCCATATTCTGCTTATGTTTCTGTTTAATGTCATCTTTCATGTGCTCTTTCTTCAAGGCATGCTCAAAGGTTTGTGCCTATGTGAGCAAACAAGTGGAGCGTGTGCGGCGGTCCATGGATGGTAAAAATGTGGACACAGTTTTGACTGAGCTGGGAGTGCGGTTCCATAGACTGATCCACGAGCACCTGCAGCAGTTCAGCTACAGCTCCATGGGTGGTATGCTTGCCATCTGTGATGTGGCAGAATACCGCCGCTCCGCCAAAGATTTCAGGGTAAGGAGAGGTCAAAGGTCTTATTTTTGCAACCTCATGACATAATGTTTTTTTTTTTATCGTAATTCTGTCGATTACACATCCTAATGTTGTTCCAAACCTGGAAGATGTCCATCTATCTTCGAAACACACATTTTTACACATATTTTAGATAGAGATTTCTGTGGAGACTTCCTCCATTGAATGTCCATTTTCCCCCCAAAATATATCCTTTTTTAGGTTCATAAAGACATTGTAAAAGTAGTTTTGTTTTTTTAATTGTGCAGTTTAATTAAACACACGATTACTTTAATAGGAGATCTGAAAAGATTTAATTTAGGCTTTTATTCACCAATAAGCATTGATTAGTGCACATATAGTACAGGCAAAAGTTTGGACACACTTTCTCATTCAATGTGTTTTCTTTATTTTCATGACCATTTACATTGGTAGATTCTCACTG
>JAUCMU010000033.1:20210167-20251425 GCA_032275025.1 Enteromius treurensis
ATTTGACCAAGAAGGAGAGTGATGGAGTGCTGCGGCAGATGACCTGGCCTCCACAGTCACCGGACCTGAACCCAATCCGTTTGGGGTGAGCTGGACTGCAGAGTGAAGGAAAAGGGGCCTACAAGCGCTAAACACCTCTGGGAACTCCTTTAAGACGGTTGAAAAACCATTTCAGGTGACTACCTCTTGAAGCTCATGGAGAGAATGCCAAGAGTGTGCGAAGCAGTAATCAGAGCAAAGGGTGGCTATTTTGAAGAAACTAGAATATAAAAGATGTTTTCAGTTATTTTAAGTTTTTTTGTTAAGTACATAACTCCACGTGTGTTCATTCATAGTTTTGATAAATGTTCTGATATTACATATCTCCAAGTAACAAAAGTATGTGAATCCCAAGGATTAGCAGTTAATTAGAAGATATAATCAGAGGGTTGTTGTTGTTGTTTTTTCAATCAGTAACATAAGTATCAGGTGTCGTTGCATCCCCTGTTTTGTTTAAAGAACAGGGATCTATCAAAGTCTGATCATGTCTGTGGAAGTGTATGATAGCACAAGCAAAGGAGATCTCTGAAGACCTCAGAAAAAGAATTGCTCATCAGTCTGGAAAAGGTTGCAAAGTGTACAAATAGAAGAAATTCAAGATTGTTGTTACCCTCTCCAAGAGTGGTCACCACAATGATCACTCTAAAAGCAAGACTTGGCACCCAGGGTAACGTCTTAGCAACTGAAGGTCTTTCTGACATTGGCTGATGTTAATGTTTATGAGTGCACCATCAGCAGAACACTAAACAAGACAAGAGTTGCAAGGAGAAAGTAATGAACAGCATTATGAATTATTTCCATCGATGAATAGGTCATTTCAACTATTTAGACTTTTTTTAAGTGCTGTACTAACAGCCGCATGTAAATCCTCCACAGGTTCCTCTCGTGCTCCAGCTCTTCGACACGCTTCATGCTCTGTGTAACCTCCTGGTGGTTGCCCCGGATAACCTCAAACAGGTGTGCTCTGGAGAGCAGCTGACCAACCTTGACAGGAACCTCCTCCACGCTTTCGTCCAACTGAGAGTAGACTATCGCTCAGCCCGACTGGGACGGCATTTCAGCTAATGACTGGCAGGGCTGCCCAATTACCGCACAGCCTTCAGAACTGCCGTCCGTTCCGAGCTGCGAGAAACTCAAGTGGCTGTTGAACTGTCTTTGTCTATGATTCAGTGTGGAAATTAAACTTTGTGTTCACCAACAAAAGAGCAACTGTTTCCAAGCCCAACACTTCCCAGGTTGCTCAGTTTTAAAGTTTTGCGTTTTGTTCTATATGCAGGTTTTAATGCGAACGTAGTGTTTTGCTCATATTTTGTTTATAATATCATTTTAAAAAGATATATAATGAGGGTAGAGGGCTGTTCTGTACATTTTTCCTGTCGAATAGATGGAGGATGATCATCTCAGAATGATGAACTGAAGTGGGCCACTCGAATGATTCTGCCACTGGACTTAGGTGGTCGAGAGACTCATTTCTATTTGCTTTTATTTTGATCATGCCAAATCCATCCTCTGTGGCTCTACTGGGAGGAAAGGGGTGGTGCTGCACGCTGCTCTGGATCATTGAGTTTGTCCAGCTGATTTCACTCAGGCTCTTGTGCACACATAGGGCTTCAAAGAGAAGACAATTACTGTTTTGAGCTGAACATTGCTGGTGTTATACAAATGTTGCCATGCTTTGAAAAGTAATTTTGTTCCAAAATCATTTTGTAGTCTTAAGAAAACCATCTTCAACGAATGCATTAATTGTAAGATTCATTCAGAGAAGCTCTGTCAGAAATAATCGATTGGTTTCATTTCCACGCAAAGCTGACCTTTCCAATTCTAAAATGTAACTTCATGAATAACTGTGCTAAGAACCTGCTGCTTACTAAAATTTAAGTAAAATGTGCATATACTGATACAGCATTAACATGATAATAAATACATGAGGCAAGCAGTACTGGTAGTCGTATGAGATTTCTAAGGGCTCAGGTCACATACTGTTGTTTTTATTTTTTTGTAAGGATTGATTATCTGATTCTCAATTAGGACTACTTCTCAAATGGACATTCTGAAACCATTAATCTGAGATGCTTCATCTGACAGGGATGTGTTGAATGCAGTAATGTCATATGACTAGTTTAACCCTTAACCTCTGATTACAGAGGCAGGGGTCAAGATCTTTGACCTCTAGGAATGACCTAGGTGTTAGACTGTTAGAAAGGATTAGATGGCCTGATAATTGATTCCGTTATACTGTACTGATTTCAAAAATGAATTGATGTCAAAATGATGCAATATGAGCTGATTCGCGTGTAAAAGCTGCTCATTATAATCAATTATTTCCAAAAAAATAAAATGTGTGGAACAATGTGACGTGTTTTATTGAGGGTGGTTCCAAAGCCAGAGGGTTTTGCTGTTACCCGGTACATTTTAATTTCTAAAGCATGCCTCAATAAATTAGGTAAAACATGACCTAAAATATAATAAAGTGAATAAACGGGTGAATTTCCAATTATTTCACCACTTTGTTTTGAGTAGATGCTGCCATTTTTGCATGCTTCTCTCATCCAGGTGTTCTGGGAATATTGTTTTAATTGGTGATAATTTAAACCTTTATATAAAATGAATGAAGTACACGAAGGAGAACATATAGAATATAGGTTCTTCTTGGAGCAGACTTGATAAGTCTTTGAAAAATAGACTCTTCTCAAGGACTCATCGTGTATTCTTAGCCATGAAGGTTTAGGGTAATGTCTTCCCAAAGGAGGAAAATTATTCCCGCGACTTAAAAGACAAAATGGGAGAAAACTGCTAAGCTTAACCGCCCAGCAGTGTTTAAGATGTGTGCGGTCGTCACGGCCAGCAAAGGCCGAGAGAGATAGAAACGCTTCAGAGCTGAACTGAGCCTGTGTTTTCACCACAGCGTGCCGTTTCTACAATGGCAAACAGACAAAGTTAAACAGCACTATTAATTAGGCTAATATGAATATGATCGCTGCCAGGGAAATTCAATTCTCTCAGCCCTAATCACAACTGGATAGCTTGTAAAAATTATTTTGTTAGGCCCCGGTGCAAACAGCGCGGCCTTTTCCAAACATTTGAGAACTATTTGTTTTGCATGGCGATTAGCGTTTGACGGGAGCGAGCGAGCGAGCGCGGGGAGCGGCTCCCGCGGGAACGGCTGACTCCGGGCGAGCGTGAGCGAACGCGGGCCGCCGCTGCCGCTGTTGTTTGTGGAGGTCTGTGTGTTTGAGCAGGTGGCGAGGATTAGCGGTGCTGTCAACACTGAACGCTGGATAAAGCCTCTGCTCACCCTTCTCTCAGTCTGCTCATTAGAGCTCATCATTTTACCATTTCACTCTCGCGCGCGTTTCTGAGGAGGTAAGGTTCTGTTATCCTCCAGTGGGATGGTGATCTTTCTCCAGTTGGGGATCAAAAAGTGGTTAAAAGCCTACTTTTTCGCAATAATGTCATTAAATTAACAAACTTTACAGGACACTTCTCCATTAGCATTAAATGTTAAACTTTTTGATATCAGCATTTGAATCCTCCGAGGCCCAAGCAACATGTTTTTGTTTTTTTTGCCATTTGGGCTTCCTCTTAAATTTGTTACGATTCGGTTTTATAGTGTTTAATAACAATTGCAAGGAATTAAGACAAATGTCAGCTGTGCGATTTTTTTTTTATTTTTCAAATGACTAGAGTATTATCTTATTTGAATGTCAGTTTTTATATATGGTTTATTTGTTATTACAAAACAATGGTTGTTATTGTTGAATTTTATCTTCTCTGTTTTCACAGAAAATTACTTTTAATCGTACTGACTGGAAGAAATAGATCTTTCCTATCATATTGTATTTTTGTAGACACTTTAGTGTGCACACAAGTTGAACAGTTAAATCCAATAAGTACTATTAAATATGTAAATCAAGATATTTGGCACAGAAATATCAACTTACATAAAACACACATGAACCAATCATTCTTATGAAATATATTAGCATTTGCTCTTTGATTTTGATTATTAAGAACTGTGGATAATAATTAAATCTTTAAGGATATCATAGGAATATCTATTTATTTCACTTGAGTATTATTTTTCAAAATAATATCTACCATTCCATATATATAAAAAAAGTGTAATACTGTGAACTGTAATGAAATCTTTATTCGTTTATTAAACCTTTGGACAAATGAAACTCTTTAAAGTTTTGCATGTGTGGTTTATGTTTTGTATTTTTATTGATCAGGCCATAATACGATATAGTGATAAGATCGAGTTTTCTTCGTGGAAAAAAAAGATAAATTCATTTTTACTCATACAAAGGCCCAATTATTGTATATGAAAAAACCAATTCTGCTCTACAGTCTAGACTACTTCAATAAAATGTAGCCTATATAAATATCAGTTGTCTCTTTAACTACCGATAATAAGTCTTAATGAGATTATATTTAAATGTTGTTTATTATATTTAAATCCACATGAATTTAGGTTACAGTCCAGAAAGTGGACTAACATTTACTTTTTAATTTTAAATATTTAACAGAAAAAAATATTTGAAAGGAAAGAAAGTTTTTAGAATTATACTAAAATAGCTTTTACTTGCTACAAAGTATATACTATCAAACAGACGACAGAAGGCATGTAGTAAATTCTAAACATATTAACAGGATAGAGAGCTTTTTGTGTTAAGAGCTTTTATTAACCACACATACACCTCACATCCTCATATTGTTGCTTCTCACAGTTAACTTTTCACTTCAGTTTTCTGGGCCCCCTGGTCAGACCCTGCATCTTGGTGTTCCTTGCTCATGTCTTACAACTTTACTGTAGTTACACGAGCCTACCCACACACTTAATTAGTTATTAAATAGTTAATCCAGCATTGTTCGCAGCGTTATGAGAGCTCCCACAACCATTGGTTTGGTCCACGCTGCCTCCAGTGCCCTCCAGTATTATGGCAGCCCACAAAATCCCAGCTTGAGCGCATCACTCTCTCAAATCGCCCTCTCTCTGCCTCCTGGAGCAGTGACAATACAGCATTACAGCACTCAATCCATGTCAACAGCAGCTTTGCTTAATGCCAGCTAAAAGCTTTTAAGCTAAATCTTCACCTAATGATGCTGAACGATTAGCCCTTTGCTCTTATGCCTGTCGATAGACTCGTATCAATTAGTGTTTGTTTGTTGGTGTAGTGAGGTGAAGCTCTAACACATTACAGTATTGGAGTTCACTGTACAGTACACGTACAACATAAAATTGAATATTGTTGCTTGGGAAATTGAAGAGTGTTTAAGGTGCTAAATTCTTGAAGCAAAGATTTTCATATGAAGTTAATTTATTGTTTAATGTGAATTTTCTGCATTTCTTTTAAAGCTCAGATATGATTTCAATAACAATTCTGTTGCATTTTTTCTGCAGTCTTTGTCTTTTTGTGTTCATGAGTATTTTGTGTGTGTGTGTGCAGATGTAATACAGCGGCAGCCCTGTCTCGTGTTGTGAAGCAGATGTTGCCCTTTTTTTTTTTTTTTTACCTCTGCACCTTTTATCCCATGCCAAGTCCTAAGAAGCAATGGTGCCATGCTAAGTGAGGGGCACAATGGATATGTAAAAATCCAGCAGAAATCTCTTTGGTAAGTTTGGTGTGCAATTTGGACTTATTCCTGATGTTATTTTATTAGACATGTTTCACATTTTTATCTCCATGCATTTAAAACTCTCTATTTTTAAAATTTGCCAGGAATTAAATTCTTGATAACATTTTTATTTTACTTTTAATTAATTCATTATTGTTCCTTTTATTTGTTCCTTTTATTCTACGGCGTAGTTCAATGATATCATGTGCAATATCATATGCACATTTTATATGTATATTTCAGAGGCTTAACAAGTCGTATGTATAAATAAGTATATTTATTCATTCATAAGTATATTTTTTTATGTATATGTGTAAAATCATCTAATGCACATCAATGTAATTAACCAGCATCCATATATATTTTAAGAATGCGTTAAAGGTATGCATTTATATTATATACTATTTATATAATATACAAGATAAAATATAATTTTGTATATTAAATAATATAATTTTTTTTGCATCATTTAATAATGATGTCTGACTATTGCCTGAAGTGATTTTAAAATGATCAATCCTCATCCGATGCCAAAAGCAAACCCGCTTCAATTTTCATTTTCCGTATAATGTGTTTCTTTGATCTTAAAATAAAACAATACACGGAATATTTTAAGGTTCTTGGCACTGAGCGGGAAACCACTGAGCCAAGCCCTGCCTGAAAAACCGAAACGCTGCTCTGAAACGCATACAACTGGAGCCTGCTCTGAGCCTGCAGTAAACCTGATGGAAAGGCAGAGGGCAGTAGTGCACTAAAGCAGCCCCCTAACAAGCCCTCTCTCCCACACTCCCTCTTTCACAATGGAAGTGCGCCCGGGGGGGGGGAAGTGTTGCTTTTTTAGGTCTATAAGCCCGTATCCCTTAATCCCTCGCCATGATTGACAATCATGATTTAGGGTATATGGTGTCCCATTCTAATCCAGCAGCACTGCTTTCATTTGCATACTTGCCGTGCGTGGCCTCATTTTCAGGGGAGGCATACTGCCTGCTGCCTTTGTAAGAGATGCAGAGAGAGAGGAGAGGAGAAGAGAGGGAGAGAGAGAACAAAAAGGGAAAATAGGAGATAGAAAGAGAGCTGAGAGGAGAGAGAATTTAGAAAAGAGAGTTGGCTGGCATTGAGGAGAGAGAGAGAAAGAGCAAGGGAGAGAATGATGAAAATTAGATTAGAGAGAGAGAGATTAGAAATTGGGAATGTTTGTGTATGTCTGCCAGGAGTGAGGATAACTGTGTGAGAGAGAGACAGTGTGTGTGTGTGTGTGTGTGTGTGTGCGCCAAAGTCAGTCCTTGCCATCTAGCCACTTCAGTATCTCTCAATTGCCCTCCAGCTCTAAAGATGCGTCCCAAGGCACATCGCACAGACGAGAGAGAGAGACAAGGAGAAAGGCTAAATTAGCATTAACTTAATTAATGAGGCATTTGTGATAACAACGTAGAATGTCATACGACACCTGCAAATAAAAATTTTGATTTAAAACGAAATTGTAACCGTTCATTTTTTAAAAGCTGTAAATCCGAGCACAACTATGAATGCACAATATCATTAAAAAAAAAATAATAATAATAAAATCATAACAGCAGAACTAATAATATCTGACCTTAATTTCCTGTGTATATGTTTTCAACTGCCTTCCCCAGCGCATTGCAAAAATGTCATTTGCCATGTCTTGTTTTCATACATTGAAAACTTTTGTAATTTTGTATGATATCATTATGTGCGAAGGGAAGGTCAAACATTTACAGTCCAAACATTCAAACAGAAGGTCAAACATTTACAGTCCAAACATTCAAACAAAAGGTCAATCATTCAAACGGAACGTTTTGTTGTGACAGATTTATCAATTTAGCTGCGCTGCCTTTTGAATGATAAAATGTCGATTTGTGAATTTTAAAACATCAAGTAATCAGTTATGCAGAGGTATCGGTTAAATGTTTTTGTGGCCAAGAAAAGGTAAAAAACGATTAAAAAACGATTAAGTAATTTAATATAGTTTACAAAATAATTAATTATACCTTCTTTATTTTCAATGATTTATGTATCATGATAATTGGTCAAACAACAGTGGAATTAAAACCATTATAATGCAGTAACAAGTAAGTAATAATAGTCAATAAAAATGATTTATGTATTAAAGATGATCTTTGGCCAAACACCAATTGAAATAAAACCAAATATAATGTAATAAATATTAAATAATAGTAGCCATGATATGATATTACATTATTAAATTAATTAATTAAATGAACATTGCATATTTATTGCTTATTATTTATCTTTGGTGAAACAACAATTGAATTAAAACCAAATATAGTCATTTTTAAATAATAGTAATGCACATAGTTATTATAATTAATATTGCTTGCTTATTTATATACTTATGTAAAACAATGGAATGAAAAAAATATAATATATGAGCGTGTGCCTTGATGAAGAAACAAACATGGTACACGCATACTTTTTCACTGTGTGTGTGTGTGAGACAGAGAGAGAGAGCAGGTGAGTGTCTTGCAGATCCAGTAGGAAGTATTATGCATCTAATCTGATTATTATCTGTCTAAGCTTTGACTTCCCGTAACTTATCCAGTGTTTACTAGACTATCCACACGCATTAACACTTACCCAATTTGTTATTTACTAAAACCGAGTCTGTGTGCGTTTGCATTGTGTGCTAGCGTTGTGTGTGCGCATTATACAGCATATCTCTGAAGGAGACATGGGGGGAAAAAAACCCTTCACTTATTCCCCCATTTTGAGAAATTAAACTCTTGTACTTGATCCAGCTAACAGGATTTTCTTAAATTACTTTATAAAAGACCATCTTTTAACTTCCCTCTCTCACATGCAATCCATTCATTAGTAGGTCTGCCTGAAGGGCCTCCCCACATCAATTGCTTGGGTTAAAGTTACAAACTTAGGCAGCTCTGTGATGCTCAGCGCTCATGGTGGTTTGCGGAGGCGGGGGCCGGAATTATTAATTTCTCAAGTATTAGAAAAAATAACGAGATTGAATTAAGAGTATTGGCCCTCTGTTATCCTGGGCGGCTAGCCTCGGGGTCCAACTGTGGTGGAGGACATTATGCAAATGCTGCTTCTCTATATCTTCTCTCTCCCTCTCTTCTGCGTCTCTCTTTTTTTCATTCTGCTCTCTGAACGAAAGCCACAGGAGCAGCACGGGACAGCATATTGTTCTACACGGCCTTGTGTTTCTCTTTTGTTCACTTGTCCCTGAACTTCGTAGACTTTACGAGAACAGAGTGCTCTGTTTCTTCCCATCTCTCCTTCACTTTCTCGGATTCTCTAATCTCAGAGCAGGATGAGATTGTGACGGGTCCCATAAAAGAGACAGCTGTCAAAACACGACCTGTTCCTGTCATCCCAGCCCTCCCTCTCTCTCTCTCTCTCTCTCTCTCTCTCTGAGGTGCTGATGCTCCTGCAATCTCTGGATGTGAAATGAGAGAGAGGATAATCTGCATCTATGTCTGTGTCAGACTCTGTTTCCTTTTCGCTCTTTTCGCTTCCTCTTCAGTTTCACTCTGACAGCTGGAAAAAGCTCCAAGCTGGAACAAATTGTGTTGCTCCTCACTGCTCGCATAACATACTGTATTAACGAAACCTTTTGTTTTCCAAATCAACACTGGAATGACCGGTTTTCAGAGTTTTTCATTCAACAGAGTAGGTTTAACAGTGCTAAAGCCTTAAAATAAAAACAAGAGTTTGACAGCTTGATGCCGTAGTCGGGACTTTGTACATTTCTGTGATGCCATACACAGTGTTGAAGCTGTTCACATAATGCCTTGTCAAAGAACTTACTGAAATTAATATATATATATATTTTTTTTTTTTTATTTAATCAAAACAAAAAATTACAAAGATGAGATGTAATATGTGACAAGTAAGTTAAATAATTAAATTTGAATTAAAACAGTGTTGTTGTTTTTGATGATGCAAAACACACATACACAAAAACACGGCATTTTTTGAAAAATCCATAGTCAGTAATGCATTACCTGAGCGGCATGAGCAGAATGAATACTGATAAATGAAATAAAAGTTTATTTTCTCAGGTTTTTACAGTTAAGACAGTTTTTTATGTAGTTTTTGATAATGGTGATACATTGTTAAACTAATATAATATAAATAAAATAAATATAATAAATTATGTAAATGTATTAAATGTTGGAATATTTAGGAACATTTTGCACTTCCTTAACAAAATATTGACTAAAGATTATATTTTCAATGAAATGTGCAGTTTTTTGGGTTACTGTGATATCAGAAGAGGTTTTATAACTTCCTGTTGTGTCATAATTGTTCTTGTGAATCCAGAAAAAGACCATATAACCCCCAACCGGGAACCTTTTGGGGAAACGCTCCTCCTTCAGAGTAGGGTCTAAAACAGGACCTACCAGTGACATAAGTGTACGCCAAGTGTATGTAAAAAAAAAATATATATATTTTTAAAATCCATGTACAAATATTTTCTCTGCGAACATGGAAAACAGCGATATCGGCATTTTAGTTACATCTTGTCTGCAGCGTTGTGTTTTTTTCTCAGCCTTGATGATATGCAACACTGCAAGGTGTCTTCAAAAATGTTTGTGAAATTATGTAAATTGTGCCAAACCCACAACACACGACACAAACAGCTCCGATCACAACACCCGCCTTTCACCAATTGCTAACATTTTTAAATACCTCGAATAAAGACACTGCTGTTGGCCGCTGTGTTCCTGCTCTAAAACGGCTCAAGGGGGAAATCGGTTCTCTAGGAACCACCCTGCTGGCTAGTTTCTAGAACTGAGTTCCTCGAACTACATGCTACAAAAGCCCCTGATGCAAAAAATAACTTTTTAAATCTCCAAATAACAATACAGTCAACTCAAGAACCTTATACAGTATATTACTTTTTTTTTAAACTGGCTTTAACCAGTGCTCAGGGTGTTGCAGGTGGTTGCTTGAGTGTTTTAGGGTTGGATGCTAAGTGATTGCTTTTCTTGCCAAAGTCAAAAGAGCCCAGCACTAGTTTTGTTATATTATGTTCTCTCAGTAGGAGTTTTATATAGTTTCATATTTTTAGCAGGCAGAGTTTGAGACCTAATTCTCTCTTCCAGTGCAGTAAAATAGCAAAAAAAGAGTGATGAAAAGTATTCACTCATGATTGATATCTAAGAACGAAGATATCAAAAATTACTTTTCATAAAGCAAACTGAAAAGTAAGAAAATTAGCTGTTTACCTCATGTTTATAAGGTGTTATATCAGCCAAGTACAGCATGTAAAAATTGAACTTTAAAAAAATTAAATTCTGGTACATTGCAAGTCCGCATGCCCTCTATGACATCACAACTCATGTATCAACTAGAATTACGTGTTTCCTACTTGTAAATTTGGCTTTATCATTTATTCACCCGTAATTCTGATATTTCTGACTCGACTTGTAGGGCTCATAATACTTAGGGCTTTTATGCTTAACCAAAAAGTATGAGAAATGGTAGCAGTGAAGCGTCTTGTTTTTTAATAATACAGTACAGCCATACAAGGATAGATGACAAGAGGAGGTCCGAGATGGTTTTCACATCCGGTTCAGAACAGCCATTCTGGTGGGGTTCAGATCAGCCGGCAGTGCTCAGGTCTCTTCCTCCATGCAGCTTGAGATGAGAGGCGAATAAGTACAGATAGATCTGATGTCAGTAAATATTAGCTTTACGCCCGCCGCTACATTTGTATGTATATGTTTCCTTGATAAGCTGATTGCATATTCAGAGGCAGATGTTTCTGGAGTTGTAGTGCAGGAGAGCAGTAGAGAGGAGGGGAGGGGGGCTCCTGTCAGAGAAGAAGGTAATTGGCCCCCAGGCGATGGCGGGTACAAAGAGAGAGTGCGAGAGAGGGAATAGCTCTCGTCCTCCGCTCCCCCTTGCCGTCTCTCATCTCTGCTTCTCTGCAGATCTGATAAAGATAAACGTGTGGCAAACGTGTCATTTGATGAAGGAGGCTCTGGGCAAACACGGACGACATGATGAGCCTGTGATCTGCCTGCATGAGTGTCAGCAGGAGACGGGCCAGAGATCTCAATCCAGAGCCTCGCTCTCACTCTCCAGTTCTCTGACTCTCTCTTCTGCTGTGCAATTGATAGTGCTGCTGTACATTACAATCAGGCACATACAAATACACATACAGCCAGATCCAAATATGCCACATTATATATATATATATATATATATATAAAGCAGAATAATGTATAAATATAGTTTTCATTCAATGTTCATTGCTGGTGGAATGATCTTCCTAAATCTGGGTCCCTGACAATATTCAACAAATAGCAGAAAACTCATCTCTTCCATGAGCCCTAAACTACATCCTGCTGAGAAATACATTTATATATATATATATGTATATAATAGACATACAAAATTTCAATACTCTTCTAGAATGTGAGACACTCAAGCTAAAAGATAAAGGGATATAGTAGGATGTATATATACATACATATAATTTCTTCTTTCCTTTATGTTTTAGCTTTTATGTCTCATATTCTAGAAGATATTTGAAACTATGTATTGCTAGCACTTTTTATGTTACTGAGCTTATAAAGATAAATCACTTATTGTATTTCCTCAATTTGTAAGTTACTATGAATGCAATGCAATGCATTTAAATGAAAATGTACAGTAAATATAGACATAATACATACATTTTGAGATTTAACCTTTCATCTTTACATCTTTACATTTTGTTTGATCTATGCGATTCATGGTCATTTTGATGCATATCCGTACTTAATTGTAAAGTGAAGATAAAAAGACATTTATTTTTATCATTAATTACATGATATTGATCTTATTATTGAAAGATTCACCCATGCATGTTTCATTTTTTTACTTAATCTGGTGACATATGATGCGTCTCATTTTTTCAGTGAACTTTCTTTCTTATAGTAGACTGCCAGCCTGCATTAAGATCCCCCTTCATCCACAGAGGAATTGAACTTTTGTTTTCTGTATTTAAATGCATACAACACATATGAAAAGATCTGTCATCGTTTCCGTTACTTTGCAACTCTATGGAAATATTTGTCTCCTTTACAATTGGTACAGTATTGTATCATCACCTGATAAAATATGTACAGTCTGGGAGCTAAAGCGAAACCAGCTGACAACAACTGGTCAATAGTGTAATAAAGCATTTGAGTAGAACAGGAAACCTGGAGCACCACTGGGGGAAGCAGCAATCATGAACACATTTTTGAACTACTTCTATAAATTGTGTGCTCATATATTTGAGAGAAAGAGAGCAAGGAGCTTTGTCAATGGAGTGTGTGTATGTGTGTACGTGCACACACACTCACGTCACCCAGCTTTGAAAGCCAAGCCCCCTGGGCGAGGGCTGTGAAGAGCTCGAATGAGACATGCACAATCAGTTCCACTCTTTAAACCTCTCTCAGAAGCATATCTACTGCCACAGTGCTGTCTTCACAGGCCTCTCCATCAGTTAGTGGGCTGTTAGCTGGCACACTGCTCTGGCATATTCCTCCTGGTGTCAGTGAGGTGCAGATGGAGACTCTTTTGCCTTATTATCTCTCTTTATTATTATAAATTGTGCTGAATCATTTTTTTTCACACCATCATTCAAGTACCTTGAGTCTCAGTGAAGTTTGCCAGGTTGCCAATCTATCGCTAAAAACTGATTTTAATGTGACAGAAATAAATTGTTCATGTAAATCGTCATTAAAACAAATTGTGGCATTGTTAAGTCCTTGCAACACTGCCAAAGGCATGTGTCACATGACCAGTGGTGCCATTCGGCAGAAACATCCGCAGGTCCGTCGGGATGCTGACATGTGTTTAGGGGTGGTTGTGGGAGGAGGGGAAGGTGGTGCATTTGGAGGGTGCCTCTCCGGGGGTCACCATGTTTGACTCTTCCCACAATCCCCTTAGAACAAAGGCGTCATTGACAGGAGGAATGTGCCAGGCCACCAGCTAACATACTAACACCCTCCTCGAGCTCCCTCCCCCTTAACACACGGGGTCTAACCAAGTGATTAGTTGGGGATTAAAATATTTGCTGTGCAAATACCTGCCGTGGCTGTCCGAATCAACGCCACAGCGTAGTTCAAAGACACTCGAGACCTCTAAACTCATGCCTCAGACCCACCCCAGACAACTTCTCAACTGTCCTCTAGATGTCTGCCAAGACGTCTACTAATGGCCGTACTGTCGTCAATTTTGCATAACACCCCAAAGACAACCTTCTGACGTATTTTACTTATCCTCACATTGTTCCAAACCTGTATTTGTTTGTTTCAAAGGAATGTCGATAACCATACCATTTTATAGACCGTTTATTTCCATTGAATGGACAAAAAAACCCTGAGACATTTCTCTAAATTTCTTCTTTTACGTTCCACAGAAGATGGGTAAGTCACTTGGAGTCTTCAGCCAATACCCGTTTAGGTTGGCGAATAAATCTTGAGAATTAGCTGTTATTTAACTCATTTCATGAAGTACGTTAACATGTACGTTTGTGCTACAGCATGTTTTGGGGTGTTTTTAACCTTCACTCTCAATTGCTCTGACCAAGAATACATGACATGATTTTGTAATTGAAAATAATTCAAGGATTATATATACAATGCTGTCTTTCACAGCATGTGCATAGTATTCTGTAGTCAGATTAACTTGTATACAAGCTGGATTGAAGGTGCAAATTTCATAAGCCAAAAAAGATCCACTGACCATTCGTTTTTGCATTGTGTTCGGCACCTTTGGCACACGTCGGACCACCATCAGCGGCTTTTTGGCCAATTCAGCATTGGAGCCATTGGTGAGAGAGACCACACCGATTGGCTGTTCAGCTTAGCAAAACGAGAAGAAAAACAAGAGACATAATCATGAGGCGCACACAGAGAAGGCTTTTATAATTTCTCTGTCACTTGTGAAATCCAGGTTATATTTTATTTTTATAGTCCACTTTAGAAATTCTTCTAACTATGAGTAACTTTGTTACTACATCGCAACTAATTTTCTTTCATTTGCAACTACAACTCTCAGAGTAGACTGTTGGGTAGGGTTAGGGTTAGTAGAATACTGTAAGTTGACACATACGTGCAAAGTTTCTTATAGTCAGTATGTTGTATGTTGTGGATCCAGCAAAATAAAGTGTTAGAAGAGATTAAGCAGACAGTCTGCTAGCTGACATGTAGTTGCAAAGTTATTTACTGTTAGTAGAACGTCTAAAGTGAACTATCGAAATAAAGTGTTACCGAAATCCAATATACACAACCACCTCATATCATATAAATAACTATTGAAGAAAAGAATATTTAAGTGCAGTAAACTGTAGAACTATTTGAGATACGAATCAGTGTTTGTTTCCGAAAATGTCAAAAAATATGCTGATACATACCATTTCGCAACATCCTCTTTAGCAAAACATACTCTTTTGAATAGCTTAAATTGCTGGAAGTGGTTCTGGAGGTCATTAAAATGACCTCACCCACTGTTAGGTTTAAAACTAGATGAATAAAAATTGAAATGTGACAGCTTTCGCAAAACATAAGAAGTCCTTTTAATCCGACTGAAAAAAAATTGCACATGTATTACTTTAGTGTGACTCAGTTGACTTTTTTACAGCGCGTGAAGTGCACTTTAAGTGTTAGTATCACTTTAGGAGCTTTTATACTGTAGGAAAACTTTTAACACACAATATTTAGTTTCAAACAATATTGAAATCAACATTTTGGTTATTTTGTTATTACAACCAGCTGTTATTTAACAAAGAACTTCATAAAAATGACTTTCTTGCACACGCTAGCTGCCAAATGCTTTATGACTCCATGGGCTGAAACAATGCTGACTGTAAACACACACACAAACCCCAAACCAAGAGTCCGACCACAACCTGTGCCCGCAACAATGTGACCTGTACTTTTTTTTCGCAGTCATGTGCAGTTCTTTTATTAAGGAGCCCTAACCCCTACGACTCCAACCTTCAGTATTATATTTAACCTCCAGCAGTCATTTGGCACCAGTTTCTCTTGATTTTCGGCTGCCTCCCTCCACACACCTTTTCATCACGCTGCATTTACTTATGTACGGCTGGTTGTTGAAGCAAAGATTTAATTACTTTCTGTTAAATTAATTTGGGAAGGAAAATAAACTGGCTGGTGGTAGGTCTGGGGAACAAAAGGCATGGAGATGCTGGGAGCGAGAGCGGAGAGTGAGCGTTGCTGAATGAGGCAAGGCACGCGGGGGAAAGAAAAAAGCAGTCGGGCTCCGACAGGTTTCAATTAAACAGACCCCTAGCAGCTCAGACCAGTGCTACCTGCAGCCCCTCAGAAACGTATTGATGCAGTCTATATAAACATTAATCACTGTCAGGCATCTAGGCCGTTTTTCATTCTCTCACCGGACACCGCCGTGACTACATGTGCATTCATTAAGATGTTAAGTCCATGTTTTAATCGTTCAGTCTGCAGTGTTTTAAAGGGATAGTTCTGTCTTTATTTACTCACCCTCATTTATTTCTGAACCAGTATGACTTGCATTCTTCCGTGAAGCACAAAATAAGATTGTTTTTACACTATACTGGTCACTCTTTTCCACGAAATTACAATTAGTGCTTTCAATTTCAAAAAGCGCCATATACATATCCTAGCTGTAGTTAAAACAGAATTGCGTAATAAACAGGCCCTAAAAATCTTGACATTCACTTTCCTTTGTGCATTCATGGTTTTTATTGATTTAATATGTATGCTGTTGGCCGTTAGTATTTTCACAAACAACAACAACAACAACAAAATGGTTTTAAGCCAGTTATTTCAGTAATCTTTTGCTTTAGACTGTCTTTAGGAAATTTCATTATACATTTCCAAACATTCCTTTTGTCATTACATGTAAAAATAATTGAGATTTCTGTACACACAAGAAGTATGACAACAGCCAGTGCTCCACACAGAGATCTGATCATCATCCAGTCTGTCTGAGAGAAACTGTAACTGAGACTAACTACTTCCAGAAAAACCACATCTCCAAGATGCTTCAAGAAATCTACCTGCAAAGCTACCTGAAAAACTAAGTGCAACCAAGAGTTGATTTGATTTAGTTAATAGAGGTTAATTTATAAGTGCAAGCATTTTGGAGACATTGTACCACAGTTCTACTGGATTTAGTCTGGTTCAGTTTTTTCTGTATCTTCATGTCATTCCAGACAGACTGGATGATGATCAGATCGTGTAGAGAAGTGGCCCTGGATTATTACAATACAACATAAACTGATATTTCCTACTGACACATTACAGCAAAACAGAAATTGCTGGTGAATATGGCCTAAGATTTCTACGCAGTCGTGTGTGTGTGTGTGTATATACTGTATATACAGATTATTTTTGTTTTGAGGTCTTTTTAACGTAGCAAATTTTAATGTTGTATGTAATTGTATATTCAATGGACTGTCATTCATAGTGGTACGCCTGAGTGCATACATATACCATTTAGTTAGATTAATAGTGTTAATTAAGGCACAGTAAACATAGAAGTTGCTTTTGCAAAGAGATCATTCCTGCAGATATAAGAGTTATTTGTTTTAACCCTTGTTACATTATGACTAAAGCAAGGAAATTAAGGATACATGTTTACATATATTGTTTAATGTGTGTAGACTGTTCATACTGCATTAATTGTGCTGTATTCTATTTTTCCATTGCTCGTTATGGTGTCACATTTACAAACTTGTCCTCACAATGAATGGGGAATATTTGCTAAATCTTTTCTCAAAGTTTTCCATCAGGTCTTGGTTAATTTGTATTTGGCATTAGCATGGCTGTGAGGTTAGTGAGGTGAGTCAGCACTATGCACAGGGCCTGCTTGAATGCCTTTTTCTGGACTCACTCCAGGGCTTTTAAGAATAACTGCTCCCCTCCACATTCATCGCTGCTGTGGCCACACATGTGTACTTTATACTTAGAGCATTTTCAGAACTGTTGGAGGGAGGTGGCACCTATGTCAACTCGATTATTCTCCAGTGACTTTACTGTGCATAAATGGAAATGTATTTATACCCCGCTTGCTACTTTTTCTGGTCTGAAAGTCTGGAGGTGTGTGTGTGTGTGTGTGTGTGTGTGTGTGTGGATAGAAATTGTCTTATGATGATAAAGAATAATGCAATTGTATAATAATAAGTGGATAAAACTGGTTTAAAGTTGATCAGTTTTCTAATATTGATTTAGTGGCATTATGCTAGAAACTTACATCTACAACTTAATTTGTAATATATAATTTGTTATAATTTATATATCTTAATAGATTAAGTGAAAAATATCTTTATATATTTAATTTGAATTTTATATCCTAATATATATCTTAAATGAGGTTTTGATTTCAAATTAAACAGTAATTAAAATTTCTACATTAAAAGAATGTTTAAATCAGAAACATCCAAATTTAAATGTTTATTTCTCTGGCATATATTCCAGCCAGAGGAAATCTTTAAAAAGTATTTCCAGAGCAAAACATGTTTCCAATACGTATGAAATAAACATTTCAGAAAGTGTTTAGCTCTCACATGACTCGAACAGCTTCCGGGTGGTCACAGTTATGTCTCTCAGCTATGTCTGCCCACCCACAGAACGTAGGTGTTGGTAAATGAGTGGAAAATTTGGATGGGGAAAAGAGTGTGTGTGATTCTGTGTCGCCCTCAGCAGTCTAAACCCATTATGCTACCTCCATAAGATCTTTGTGATGTCAATGTAGTGGAGGTGGTTTGCCAACAAATCATCCTTTTCACAAGCATCATGTTGGTTTGATCACTCCAACTCACTCCGATGTAAACAGTCACGTGTACTGAGGCACAAGTAACCCAAGATGATGCCCATGAGTGTAAACCTATACCATTTAACACTTCCAGAACTGACCAACAGGTATCTACTCAGTGGCCCAGTACAACATACTTTGTCTATCTCTTAAACTGAGTGTCAGTCAGGGGTAGCGAAGCATAGCATGTAATCTATAAGTGGGGTGTGTTTTAAAAGGACCCCATGAGCTCGCTTAATCACTTTATCAAATTGTAAGATCAATAAAGCTTAGTGTCTTTAGACTGTGTTTTAATATAGATGGGCAAAAAAGAGACAGGGTACTTGGGAAACACAATTCTTGGCACTTGTGCATTTTTTGCACTAAAATTAAGTAGGATTAAATGGGTTAGGAGGTTTGCTGCTTTATGGAAGTTCAGTGTGGATCCCTCAGGCTTTGGGTCATGTGACGATTACTGAATGAGCCCTGTGACCAGCTGCAGGGAATTTTATAGCACATGCACTTATGCATTAACTTATCTTAAATGATTAAATATGTAGCATTAATGATGCCTTAAATTAAAGCATTATTGTTTAACTGATGTTGAAGGTATTACAATAATATGCACTATTAATATTAATCAATTAGCAAATCAAGATTTTTTTTCCTTCTTTTTAATCTTTATTTTCAACGTAGGTCTTTCATTTTTTTTTTTTTTTTACTAGTGAGTGATAACATTTCTTATCAAAGTGCTACAGTACATTCAGTACTTTATATTCACTCGATCCCCTACTTAGAGTGTAATAGTGTTTAGTTTAGTTTTTAGTGTCTGTATTTGATTGCACACCAATTTTAACATCGCAAGAATGCTTTTTTCAACTAAAAATTGATAACACACCACCAAAATCCCTTGTTTCAACTGAAGTGTGCTCAATTATTCCCACTTTAATTAACAGTCAAGTTCCGGAACACTAGAAATCAATTCAGTTTCTGTTAATTTGTGTTCCTTTGTAAAATATTTTCTGTTTCAGTGTTTTCTGTGATCTGTAAGCCCTTTTAAGAAATTGAAAATTTTCTGGTGTGTGTTAAAGAGACAAAAAGTGAGCAATAGAGGACAAGAGATATACAAACGGAGGGAATGTGATGCCTGTAACTGTGGGTGGCAAAAGGAGCAGGCTACCTAATCTGCTGTGCCTCACTACACCCTAAACAAGGATTAGACACCATGGCCAGGCCTCATGACTGCCCTGCTGCCGTAGCACACACACAGACCGCATTTGTGTTTGCGTCAACTTCTAATCCATATTAAATAAGTTTACACAGCCTTAACAAGGCTTTTGGTGAATGGCATGACAGCCCTCACTTCTCCTAGTAATTGTTATACATTGATGCCGAGTTAATTCCTACCTATGTAAAATTATTTGGGTGTCTAGGAAGTATTTAGGTTTACTCATTCATTCACTCGCTCACTCACTGTAATATTGATGAGAGAGCATGCAACTATATATGTTAAGGTTCAATAATTCTTGATAGAAGGTTGAGAGTCTGGATATTTTCAATAGACAGCTTTCAGTGACACAGACCAAAAGTTGTTTTTTTCCTTGCTCACACATATGATGCATTACCAAGGGGGAAAAAATGTTGCATGTGCCCATCAAAAGAGCATTGAGGTCGAAGATTTGTGTTTTCTGTGAAAAATTACTTGTCTTGAGTCATCAGCTCAAGTCCAAGTAATAAGTAATTGCAACAAAATCAAAGTGAAGTATCAAGTATTCTAATATTTACCAAGTCAAGTCATCAAAATTGTGATTTGAGTCTCACTCGGGTCCACATATGAGAGAGATGCATATACAGATAGATTCCCTCAAGGGGAAAATTAGTTAACTAATGCATTGCTTTTCCCATCCTAGTTAGTGAAGTGTAATAGAAGAATTAATTGCTTTTCCTGCAAGTATCCAAACCATGTGGAGAGGTGCAGTCCTGATGGAAAATAAGTTCCAGAGCAAGTGTGTCTCCTGGAAGAGTGAAATCCTCCCCATGAGAGCTATTTGTCAGGGTGTCTGCCTACTCTCTTTGCCATCACTGTTCGGTGTAAATATTCATGAGGATTTGAGCAGTATAAATAGCAGAGGTGTCCACACTGCCACAACGCTCTCTATCTATGCAGAGAAAAAAGACGGCTTAATGGGCTTATTATGAGGCACATTACATCACCAATGCCCAATTAAAAATCTCCATAAGAGGAGAGGAGGCAGCTTATGCTGGTAAACTTTGAACAGTGTGCTTTAAAAGTTGCAAATAAAGGCATCTTATGGCTGTGAAGTTGGGAGTGTGCTCAAACGAGTGAGCCCCTTGAGACTATAAATAAGTACAACCAAGGTCACTTTTTGACTCTAGAAGTAATAGTTTTTATGCTGTCCATGTATTGTAGGTACAAACATCGCAGCATCATTCAGTAATGGGTGTTGCTCCATTGCTTAGGTATAGTCAAACTGCTGATGGGTGGTGATGATGCAAAATCAAGAATTAATGGTGTCGTTTAATATAAGATTTTACAGCTCAATCTATAAACACCTTAACGTTGTTTAGTAGTCCAATAATGTTACAATCAACATTCAAAGCTGTAAAGTTCTGGATGTGTGAAGAAGCAGGTCAGATTTACAAGATAAAGAAGGCGGGGCCATGCAGTGTATGCAAAGTTAGGTTAATAGGTTTTGTAGGGGAGCTCGACGATCACCTAGAATGTACGACACACTTCTGAGAACATGTCATGGATGCCTGCAACTTGTGTTATAAACAAATACAGCTGCAATGGCAGGTGGGCAGGTGTGCAAGAGATGGGAGCGAAGATGTAGAACAGCAATCTTGTGATGAGTCCAACTCTGATAGCGAATGGAAGATTGGGCTCAGTCAGGAACTAGAAGACGACAGGAAAGATGAAGAAGTGGGAGTGAAAAGGGACGTGGAGAAATTCTAGAGGACAAAAGTCAGCAGGCAGTAGCAGCAGGCAGCCCCTAAGGACTGGAAGCACCCTGTTCTCTCAGGCCTCCCCTCACTGGGTGCTGGTCCAGATGCAGATGTGGAAAAGGGAGAGACAATCGGGCCGGGCAGCACGATGGGCATGAAGGGAGGGAAATGGGGAAAGAGAAAGAGAGGGGGAACAAGTACCATCCCCGCCGCTTTTTATCGCAGCCATTGATCGTGGCATGTGTGCATTGATCCAAGTCGACCATCTGCTAGAGTTAGATAAGCATGTGAGGGTCTGGGCATTGTACTGTCACTCAGAGAGAGAAAAAGAGGGAGAAAGTGAGAGATGGGGAAAAGAGAGGGAGAGAGACGGCGAGAGATTAAGCAGAGAAATAGTGAGACAGTGCGAAAGACAGCGAGAGAGAATGTTAAGAGACGGAGGAATAAAGAGATAGGGTAGAGTCAGCGAGAGAGGAGAGAAGTGATGATGATGGGAGGAAGGGAGGGAGGGAGGGAGGGATGGATGGATGGGGGTTTGCTTCTGCTGCAGGGAATTACGGAGGCAGGATTAGCCTCTTCACTCCCAGGAAACTGAATTTTAAACGGCTGTCTCCTGGCTCTTTCCCTTTCTCTGTCTCTTTCGCTCTCTCCCATGCTAACCCTACCCCCACAGTGCTGCTTTCTCTCTCAACTGTACCTCATCAGATCTGTACCACATCAGAGTTTGCGTTCCAAGTGATGGAGTCACTAACATCACATTTATCCCGAAGGTCCACGGAGTAATCCAAGTCCCCCCCCCCCCCCCTAGTCTCTTTGTTTGTCTCCTGGTCTAAAATTTAGCCATGTTTAGTGCTTTGCCTGTTAAAGTTCCCCTATCCCTATGCCATCTATCTCTCTCTGGTCTACTCTTGTCCTCCAAGCTTTTTAAGTTACTGTCTACTAAGAGCCCATAAACAGAAAGGAGGACACATCTTTTGAGAATAGTAGTCTAAATAGAAGTTGCCAGTGTGGTTTCTTTAATGAGCAATTATTACATTTTAACATTTGTTCTAACTGAATCATGGATATTAACAAGAATTTTACCTAGAAGATCTTCCAGTTCCGAAAATGCTAATTTAACGCCAGTTAAAATTCTCGTAAGTTTCCTTAAAATTGTAACAAAGGTAAAGACCTAGATACCTCTAAAGCTGACGTGATTTTTTGATCAGTTGGGGAGTTTCTCAGTTCCTGAGGAAGGCCCCTTCTTCGCCCTTGTTCTGGAGTCTTATTTGGAAGATGAATACTAGAGTTTTGAGGGAGTCCCGCGGCATACCCTGTTGCCAAGGAGCCCACAAAAGAGCAACAACAGCTTTCCGAGGGACACAAGGTATTCTGCCACCCACACCTCCTTTAGCCCTCTCCGCCCTCTGTCCTTCCATCCCGCTCTCCATTCTCTCTGTTGTGGCAACTTTTTACTTCACTTCATTTTCCTCTTTAGAATGTGCACATTGGGGTCTGACTCCCAGTTAGGACTGTGCCATTGTTGAGGTGTGTGTGGTGGGGGGGTTCCATCGGGTATGGGGGGATTAGCGAGGCCGGTTGGATCATCTTACAGCCGCCAACCCCCCTCCCGACCAGACCCACGGACAATGGGGATTAAACTTCTCTTATTCTTCCCCCCAAATCGACGGGATGACAAAGACGGTATTCCTCTGGGCCTTTTAACACCGGGCTGCACAGCTGAAGTTACGGTCGGGGGTGGCTAGGGACTGCGAGAGGGGGTGCGAGGGCGCCTTGGAGAAAATTAATCCTATGGAATTTTCTCCCTCACCTCTCCTTCTCCTGCTCATTGCAAATGGAGCTTTGTGGCCCCTCTCTTCTATCTTGCCCTACCAATCACAATGAACGAACACACACATACACGCATGTAAGTTGGTGAAAGGGCCACAGGAAGGATAACACTGACGCCTTGCTCCGTGTTTAACACCCTAAAAGACAAACCAGCAGACGCCAGCCATGGAACGCTTTGAGTAAAGACCAATAAAGATCTACGTGAGCTGGTGTGGCAGCACAGACCGAGGTGTCAATAAGCTCGTTTGGCAGTTGACAGTGATAGCTTTAATTAAGTTTCTTATACACCGGTCTCCCGCTGGACATCCACTTAGTTTAATCACCATATGCCATTCAGAGGCGGCCTACACGCGTAATAGCCTTTTGAGTGCCTCTCAAATCACTTCCACACCATTGCAGCTTGTTACCACTGTATTTGTGCTGGACAGGAAGTGCAGCATGTACTGCAGATACAATACATTCATATTTTTTTTTTTCAAGTTACGAGGGTAATTTGAACCAACGTGCCTTGTAGAAAGACAAGGCAGCTTTGGCGATACTAACGGTTTGATGTTAGTGCATCACTTCCAGATTCCACTGGAACCTACTGTTGTTGTAGTTTCCTGTTTCCTACCAAATTCTTGCCAACCACCATGTTCTTTTTGGTGCAACTTGTTGACAGAGTTTTGCAAGTTAAGAAGCCAGGCGAAATGGTCGCTGTTCGTTCTAGTAAACTGTAATAGCTATGCTACAAACTGAGCTGGTGTGTAGTATAATCCTTCTTGTTTAACGAAGAAAGTCTTGCTGGTTTTGATAAATGGTGAGGGTACCTGCATACCACCATCCTATATTGCTACTGCTGTATTTTCTGTTGGGTAATGTGACCTGTTTACGCTAAGGGCACTTTCGCACTAGCTCTTTGTGTGCACCCGGGTTCATTTGACTTCATATGTTTTCCAAACTATATTGTTTACCTGCAAACCATATCTGATGGAATGTAGTCTAGAGTATGGTTCAAGTGGCATGGTTTACCTAAATCATATAAGTGAGGCTGCTATTTACGAAGTATGATTTGGTCAAATTGTGTTTGTGCTCACTCACTTCCCTGACAAATGGTACTGATGCACTGCAATCAAACTAAGTGCAAAGGCAGCCAAAACAACTTTTAGTTACTTAAAGGGATAGTTCACCCAAAAATTAAAATTCTGTCAATTACTCATCTTAAAGTTGTTCCAAGCCCGTAAGCCCTTTGTTTATTCTTGTAAACACAAATTTACATATTTTTGATAAAAAATCTGAGAGCTTTCTGACCCTGCATAGACAGCTGTGGGTTACTACCACGTTCAAAGCCCAGAAAGGTAGTTAGGACATTGTTAAAGTAGTCCATGTGCCATCAGTGATTCAACCTAAATTTTATGAAGCTATGATAATAGTTTTTTATGCACAGAGATAACAAAAATGTTCAACAATTTCTTCATCAAAAATATGTTAATTTGTGTTCCAAGGATACGCGAAGGACTTACGGGTTTGGAACAACGTGAGGGTGTTGATAATTAATTAATGACAGAATTTTCATTTTTAATCTGTCACATTTTAAAGCCATTTTAACAGTACAGTCTCAGAGGGCCAATCAGGGGGCAAACCAATTGATTTGGGGATCCCTTTGCACCATGTTGTTTCCAAGTCCATTCCAGTTGTTCAGTGTAAATCCATTACCATGCACTGATGAGTGGTAACCTACAGTTGTTTTGCTGGGGGTGGTGAACATTGGCCTTCAACAACAAATGGCAACCTTTCACACACAATACATGCTGAATAATTTGCCTCGTAAAATGCATCTTTTACTTATTGGGGTGAGGATATGCAAAATGTTTGCCCGTTATCTCGTTCTTTTCACCCTAGCCTCTCTCTCACCCCTCCCCTCCTATCTCTCAGTTCCTCTCTCTCACTCCCTCTCTCAAACATGCATGTTTTCTCCCTCCCTCGCTCTTCCTCTCTCCGCAGTAAATAAAAGATTAAATGAGTGTTCTAAAAACACACACTGGTCACCAGAAGATAATTGTTTCAGCTTTGTTTACTGTGCGTGAGTGTTTTCTCTCTCTCTTCTCTCCTCCCCCCTCATCCTTTTTTTTTCTTTTTCATTGTGCACCATAATTAAAATTCCTTTATTTTCAAAGAAGTTTTACAAGAAGCAGCTAAATTGCCTTTTTTGTGTTTATGTTGCTGTCATTAGCCCACTGTCGTATTTTAAGACGAATGAGAAAGGAGAAAAAGAAGTGAAGAGAGAGAGAGAGAGAAACTCACTCCGAATGTCCTTGGGAAAGACAGGAAGATCCACTTCATAGCATGTTTATTCAGTTCATGCTGTCCTTTCACCAATCTCTCCTCTATTGCAAACCATCTCCTTTCCTCTCTCTCTCTTTTTAGAAAAGATCAGCTCAAAGTCATTTAGTCTCAAGGGTTTGAACCTCTTCTGATGTGCTGAAATTAGAACTATACTCATTTGTTGCATTGTTGATGATGCTAATTGACACCATGCATTATGCAGAATTTTTTTAAATCGACAAATCTGCACATATAACAAAGGACGTGGATAAAGTGATTCCCTAATGGGTCTGAACCGTCTGTGCTTAACCATGCCTATCAGCAGACAAACACAATAAATATGAATTTCCGGAGCGTGTGTGAATGCTGTCATGGATGTTCTGCAATCACCCTCCCTTTCCGGTCTATTTTATTTTCCCCAAACACTGCATTTGGAAAACAGACAGGGAGATTGTTATTAAAAAGGTGACAATGAGATCTTGAGCTAAAATTTGCCACATGCCTCTTTTGTAACCCATGCACGATCAAGGCCATCTGACACCAGCTGACTGTGAATTGCCACCAGAGGCCTGATGCCAGCAGACTCATCCTGTGCTGCCACTGCAGAAAAGGAGACATAGCAAATTCATATTCAACAATTGACTAGAATAGAAATGCATCGATTTAGTGGCAGTAGCACCAGTTCCTTAAAACACCGCTTTTAATCCCAAAGCAATTAAAGGATTCATGCTAAATGGGTAAAGTTGATAATCCAAGATTATAAACATTGATTTGAGTTTGGATTTGGCTTGCAACATTTCCAAAGACCTTTCTGCACCTATGTCTTCCACACGGAGATGCTTCTCCATTTCAATCCTGCCTTCCTTCTGCTTTTGCTTAGTCAGGCACTCATAATTGAATCTCAGGTTAAGATTACATCTAGCAGCCACACTTGACTCGGTCAAAAACAACTATTACAGAGATCCAATGTTTTTTTTACACGGCTCTTCACATTGATTAGGCAATGTGCTGCCATGAGAAATGCACTGGATTCTAAATGACAGTCATTTGCATTAAATAAGGAGCGTGGGGCACTGGGGACCTTGCCTGCCTGAATCGTATTGGAGCTGGAAGGAAATCACACAGCGCTATGGGTTTTATTCTCTATGTGTTACAGTCAACACACGTGTGATTCAGACATGTTTCATCAACTGCTCTGTATCACGTATCATACAAAGACTCTTTTCTTTCTCTTTAGCTGACAATTCCACTTGACCCATCTAACAAGAGAACTAGTAACTCGATTGCTTTTTTAGAATATACAGTATATTTTATACATATTTATTTTAATCAGTTATTTCAAGTACAGCTTTTTTTTGTGCGCATTAAAAGTTCAATAATTCAGGAATTATTGGTAAATTTCACAAAAATCACAAAGAAACTGCAAGTAATTTTCAAATCAAGCATTAAATGCTGACGTAGAATGACTGAAAATTTATTTTCTTACCAAACATCCTAAAGTAATGGGTTATTTCGATAGTCCACTTTACACATTCTATTAACAGTAAGTAAATTACTGTTAACTAACAACTACATGTCAACTAGCAGTCATTAGAGTATTAGCAGATTGTCTGCTTAATAACGTCTAATACTTTTTTGATGGGTCCACAACATATTGACTTGGCAAGTATAGACTACATTTCATACTGAAGGATGTAACCAGCATATACGTCTATTCCGATCCAGGTTGGTTTTTACTTATTTGTTTTGATGCTGGTCTAAATGATGGACCAGCATATGCATAATGTTCATTCTTTAACACAAAATACCCATGCTGGTTAAGTTAGCAAGGAAGCCCAGTGGTCCACCAGCATCGCATGCTATGGACCAGCATACAAAACACAACATATGCTGGTGACCAGCTATGCGGGTCTTTTCAACAGGGTTGGATTTCTTAGAAAAAAAAAAACACATCATAAATAGACGTAAATCAGCTGTAGCTGGCTGGCATCACTTGAGAAGGACACAAACAGATCTTGAACTCCAACTACTGTTAATGACTATTTTGAATTTCTTCATAGGTTTGACAGTGTGTCCTTTCAAAGTCCCACTCTCCATCATTTAACCTCCTGGTCAGACAGAAGAACAGAGGAACAGAGGGAGCTGGGAAAGGAGGGGTGAGTGAGGTAAGAAAAAAAAGAAGGCCTCTAAAAAATAAAAAGAATCTTTTTATTTTCAAATGAAAGGGGGGAAAAAAAACGTTTTGCTTGCCTCCTCCTAAAGCGCTGTCAAACTCAATCAGCGGTGAGGACTGCTGATGGCTGTTCATTGGCCAGAGTCTAGTTGTGGACAATGGAGTTTGCTGTGAGCCCCAGCGCACACACATACTGCGCCCCGCTCGCAGCCAATCACGGCTCTCTCAGAACAAGCCTGTCATAGAACAGTGAACAAAACCCCAAAGACACGTATTTACCGCATAAACAGAAAGGCATAAACATTCACCACTTTCGCTGAAACCATTGTTCGACACAATAGAAACATTCCTATAAGAAAAACCAATACAACTTTGCTAAACAACAACGTTATGGCCACCTGCTTACAGTGCTGCCTCGCATCCGCAATGCACAGCAAAAATAACACTCGGCCGTAATCACACCTCCATAAAAGGAGCATGCAGACACACACAATCCACGTGTGCACACAAATGAAAATGGGCCTATAATATGACTGGAGTAAAATGGCCTTGAGCCTCAAGCCCTTTGCTCAGAACCCAAAAAGGCCTTGAATAGACAAGCCTCAAATCACATTGTCGAACAAATCTGGTATTAAGAAGAGGAAGAGAAGACTTTGCCCCAATTTACCGTCTCTGAAGACTTTAGTTAAGCTAGTTACTCTGGAGCTTAGGTGGAGATGAGAGGGGCTACGGTAGTGTGTGTGTGTGTGTGTGTGTGTGTGTGTATAAATCCCTCCTCGTGTTTCAGGGACTGGGAGAAGGGGCCACTGGTCGCCAGACGCCCAGAGTCTGACACTCCTTCAACTTGAACCCCCCTCTTGCCAAGTCTGTGTTTACCCGCACCAAACAATAGGCCTGCTATTGGCAATTAAATGGCATTTGGAGATCCCTGGTGCAAGTTAATGGTATTACTGTTGTGATTCTTTCTCTGAATGGTGTGAGGGATTTCTTTCTGCACCAATAAAACACAGCTCACCGTCTTACCAGCATTACATAGCTTACCTAAGGCTTATGATTCACGGCTGCGTGATTACCGTTTGACTGTTTCTTTAAACGGCACAGTCACAGCTATGGCTGCCGGGCCAGTCTGCTGGATTGCCTCATATAGCCTCATTACCCGTTTCGTTTGTCTCGCCATGTTGCCTGTTGCTTGTGAGTTGCTGTTAATCTCCAAATTGAAATACATCAAAAGTGGTCCTATATGGCAGTGCATTATTCTCCCACATACTTGTTTAACTTTGACGTTTTGTAACACCACTGTTCTTTTCCTTTTGCATGTTTCATCTTTCAAAATCATAAATGTGTAATATTAGTAATACAAATATTTTGTCTTCCAGATTTTCTCAGATTTTAACAGGGTTTTTTCTTATTTTTAGAGATTTCTCTAGTCCCGAAAGAAAACTTATTGTACTGGGGAAAATAATGCAATGAAACATACAGCAGCCCCAAGAAGCATTTAGACACTTAAGGTAAACTTAAAAATGTTCAAATGTCGAAAGAGATTTGTTTCACTGGTAAGTCATTGCTCATCCCATCAGTATAGTGCCTATACTTCTCCTTTCCTCAAGCGCTATATTTCTCCTCAAACTTCAAAAATAACACTGAATGTATTTGCGGCACAAAAAAGAGCAGTTATTTCTTCACTTTTTTACTTCTTCGTCGAAGAATGCTTTCACAATATCTACTATAGCTCCCACCCTCCACTCTCGCCCTCTCTGTCCCTCGTCACTTGTTTGCCCAGAGATCCTGTTTAGCGTGTCTTTTTCTCCCAGACAAGGGGCTTTGAGAGGAATATGAAAAGACAGATTTAAAGGTGAGAGGTGCTGGGGGGAAGGAGGGAGGGAGTGGGGGGCTGTACTATAATAGCTCTCCTGCTACATTCAGATACTTCGCTTTTTATCAACTGAAGAGGAGGGGTTCACCAGTATAAAAAAAAATCCTCCACAAGCAAAGGTCAAGTTTCTGAGGAGAGAGGAATTGAGTGGAGAAGAAAAATTCTGACGGTGTTTAACTGCTTAAATGATTTTTACCCAAAAGATGACACAGCGTTGACCCTCAAAGTAATAAGATACCTTCTTTATTAACTGAGAGAGTGTTTAATATTCCAGTCACCATGCAAGAGCACTGTATGCATTGCTATTCCTAAACACATCATGTCTAAGACTTCAGAAAGAGATTTGTAGGGTGTTGTATTATTTTATTAACTCATAATTATAATAATTACTTTAAATTTGCATCATTGATTCGACTAGGTATTTTATGGCATTATTTGTTTTTCCGTTTGGTTGAATTATTCGATTTTTAGTGTTCTTTTTTCATCAGGAGAAGGGATGGATGGATGTTTTATAGTTGGTATAGTTGCTTTATTTCCAACCCTCTCACTATTCTGTTAAGAATAGTAATTTTGCTGGAGAGAAGATTGGATAGGACTGAGCACTACAACTCAATGTGTCAGTGCTTGCTAGTTTGCACTTCTCCATTTGTGTTAGAAAATCACTTTTCAGTTTCTTTTTTCTTTTTCTTTTCCCTTTTTTTTTTTACCAGCAATTTTTTCCATCTTTTAAAGGTGTTGCCTAAAACATAGCACCTCGGCGTAACATCCAAGGCATAAAACTGTGGGTTTAGAAGCCTGTGTAAAGTGCCAGAGGGGATATAACAATCAAAACTGTACACGTGTCTAGTTAAAGGAGCCAATTAAGTAATGACATAGCGGGGGAGTCAGGATCAACACTGCCTGAGGAAAACCCATCTGAGAAACACACACACACTTAGAGAAGGCTGTCATAGCCGCGGGCTCTTTCACCTCTCACACACTCGGTGTGTCAATAGCAGCTTAGTTGCATAAACCGTATTCTGTGTGGCATTATAGGGAATATTAGTAATAACATTATCACTTTTTACCTGGTGAATGTGTCATTGGAAATGCATAATGGGCTTCTTGATGCCACAAAATATTAGAATGAAGTGTAAATGGGCAAAAATATATATTTTTTGCCTTGAATTATACGGAACCACTCATTTGTTTTACATACTACCACATAGTAAGATTATAAATGAATTAAAATAATAATTAGTGCTGTCAAACGATTAATCGCATCCAAAATAAGTTTTTCTTTACATTATATATAGTTATCACTGTGTTTATGTATAAAAACATACACATACAGTATATATTTTAAAAATATTTACACGTAAATGCATTTGTATTCATTTTCTTATATTTGATATTATATATAAATATATTTAATATATAAACATAACATATTTTTATTAAATATATACATGCATGTGTTTGTATTTATATATACATAATAAATATATACAGTGTACACACATATATTATGGTAAGAAATAGATGTGATTAATCGTTTGAAAGCACTAATAGTAAAACTTCTTGAGCAGGAAATTAGAATGATTTCTGAAAGATCATGTGTCACTGGAACCTGGAGTAATGATGCTGAAAATTCAGTTTTGCATCAAAGGAATAAATTGCATTGTAAAAATACATTCAAAATTTAAATGTATTAAAATCTAAAGCCAAAACATGTATATATAGTATATATTTTGGGCATTTGTGAGTTGACAGTTTTTAGGGAGACAGCAGAGGCAGAACAGGGAATTATTGTGCAATAATTTGTAGACTGGATTTAAGCTTGAATTGAAATTTAAGTCACGCTCATGAACATAAATGTACAGTTTGTTAAGCCTGAAATACGCTTAGTTAGTTAGTGAATACAAGTTTTTAATTTTTATGCATTGATAAGAAATTGTTGAAATTATGGATTATTTTAACAATGTCATTACTATCTTTCAGGGCTTTGAATGTGTTAGCTCCATTGCTGTCTATATATGCAGGGTGAGAAAGCTCTCAGATTGCATTAAAAATATCTTCATTTGTGTTCTGGAAATGAACGAAGGTCTTGCAGGTTTGGAGTGACATGAGGGTGAGTAATTATTGACAAAAGTAACATTTTTGTATGAACTATCCCTTTAAACATGGCCACAAGAGGCACTGTAGCAGACATTAGTGTTAACGTTCTTCTTCAGTGGTCTTTTTTTTTTCTGTCGGGTAACAAGTATTGTTGTGGAAGAGCAACAGTTTATAAAAAATCTTGCTAAGCAAGTAAAAGTTTGTTAAACTGTAAATGTTTACAGACATTTGAAGGTAACTCTATTAGCCTTTAAAACACTAAGGTTCGGTTACAGTCACAGTAACTCCAGAAAACGTTACATTACTGTTCAAGCATTACTCTCTCTGTGTGGATTTAATTGATGTAACTCCTAGTCAGAATGAATAAGTTATCCAATATGGTAGTCGTGAGGATTTTCTGTTGCTGTAATTATTACAGGGGAAATTGTATGTTATTATTCTTGCAGAAAAATTAAAACTGTCATTTCATTAGTTTGTGCATCAAAGAGATGTTGACTCTCACCTTTCCCTTTGATTCGGTGTCATTTGGTGGTTTCCCTATCTACACACGCCGCCTGCAAGGCTTTATAGTAAAACTATATCAATGAAAAACAGATGAAAAAACCTGACATAATCCAACCAACGCTTCTTTATTGAGCGCATGACGGCAAGATAACAAAACGATGGAGTAATGCATCCTCTCGACCCGCTGACTCCCAGTCTGCACCTAATCCCTGACCCAGGCCTGTATCACGGACTATATGGGAAAAGAATATTCCCAGTCTCGCTTGATCCTCCCTCCCATCTCTTTCCCCAGGGACTCATCTCCTGCAGCGCTGCAATTTAGAGCATTTCAGCCCTAGCTATGATCTTAATTAGCTACACCTCCATCCGATTTCTCTCTCGCATGCACTCCTTGCGTTCCTCCCTCTCTTTCTCTGTCTCTCGCTCCCTCTCTCTCTCTAATTAAGCTCGGAGTGATCCTTGGCCGAGGGCCTCCGTGCAGGCGAAGGGAGACAGAGAGAATCTGTTGGCCAGGGATTACAACCTTAAGCTAGGGCCACATCACAGGCAATCATCTCCCCCACCACCATCACCCCCCTTCGACGTCCCCAAGTACCAGTGCAGCATCGGCCTATGTTGTCCATTAATTTGCCTTGTATATTAAGCAGCCCCTTAACTTGAGTCAAAGAGGATTTCCCACTTTCAGGCAGACGCTGTAATGAGCCATGTCAGAGAGAGGTGATTGGTTTTAGTGTCCGACACCAGCAAAGAGCCCTGCGTTTAGCATGGCCTGCCACTGCCACTCGTGTGCTCGGGTTAACAGATGTTTTTGGATGTATTTCAATTCAAGAGGCAATTGAATTTATAGAAGGCAGAGTTATCGGTCCGAAAACTCTTAAGGTAAAACTGTATAATAAAGCGGACTTCTAAAAGCTCTCAATTCAATATCATTGAGGAAAAATGTTCTGCTTGTTAATCATGCAAATTAATTCTTAATAAGATGCTGAAAATTGAAATAGAAATAGAATACAAGAAATAGCTTTGCAAACAAATGATGCTAAAATTAAAACTTTTCTAGACAAGTATTTGTAACCAGCAGGGATCAAAGATTTCTATTAGTTATACGAAATTTCCTCAAGTTTACACAGGTTTCCTAGAAGAGTAAATGAGTGGAGTTCATAACATTCAACGTTCGCTTACCCACAGTTTAACAGACAAGGCCTAAACCTAGTCCTAGACTAAAGCTATAAGTTTGAACTTTCAACTAAAAGTAACTTGCACTAACTGATCTTAAAATATATCAGTGCCTTTGTTTTGTATTGAGAGGCACACCAGTTATGCTTTTTCTAAGGCATTTTTTAAAAAAATAAAATAAAATACTTAAATGTTCTAAATGATCTTTGGTTTAATCCTGGCTTAGGTTAAGCCCTGTCTGTGGTACCAGGCTGAAGTGTCACAAGTCAAAAAGTGTCCACATACTTCTTTAATTTTGAACATTATAAACTTTTTTTTTAATGTTTTGCTTATATGCATATGTGCATTTCTATGTGTGCAAGATATAATTAGGGTAACCATGTTTTGAAATGGGAAATCAAGCTCTAATGTAATGTGCAAAACTTTCTGATTTCATATTTTCAAAAGTAATTTAATTATTTGTTGCCAGACATTACTCTAGTCTTCATGATCATATTATTTTCCAGAAATCATTCTAAAATGCTGATTTGGCACTTTTGTGTGGATGAATTCACAGATATAGATATAGATATAGATATAGATATAGATATGCTGTTTAAAGTTTTGGAACCTGTAATGTTTTTTTGAGAAAGTTTCTTATGCTCATCAAGGCTGCATTTATTTGATTAAAAATACAGACAATGGTTAATAGTTTAATATACTTTAAATATAATTTATTCCTGTGATGCAATGCTGAATTTCTCCAGTTTTCTGTTTCACACAATCCTTCCAAATTCACTCTGGCTTATTATTTACATTTCTGTTTATAATAAAATAAAGTATCCTAAAAAAATACACTGCTCAAAAAAGTAAAGGGAACACTTTGAACACCAAGTCAATCACACTTCTGTGAAATCAAACTGCCCACTTAGGAAGCAACTCTGCTTGACAATCAATCTCACATGCTGTTGTACAAATTAAATAGACAACAGGTGGAAATTATAGGCAATTAGCAATAAAGGAGTGCTTCTGCAGGTGGTGACCACAGACCACTTCTCATTATGCTTTCTGGCTGATGTTTTGGTCACTTTTAATGCCGGCGGTGCTTTCACTCTAGTGGTAGCTTGAGACGGAGTCTACAACCCACACGAGTGACTCAGGTAGTGCAGCTCATCCAGGATGGCACATCAATGCGAGCTGTGTCTGTCAGCGTAGTGTCCAGAGCATGGAGGACCTACCAGGAGACAGGCCAGTACATCAGGAGACATGGAGGAGGCTGTAGGAGGGCAACAACCCAGCAGCAGGACCTCTACCTCCGTCTTTGTGCAGGGAGGAACAGGAGGAGCACTGCAAATTGACCTCCAGCAGGCCATAAATGTGCATGTGTCTACTCGAACGGTTAGAAACAGACTCTGTGAAAGTGGTATGAGGGCCCGACGTCCACAGGTGGGGGCTGTGCTTACAGCCCAACACCATGCAGGACGTTTAGCATTTGCCAGAGAACACCAAGATTGGCAAATTCTCCACTGGCGCCCAGTGCTCTTCACAGATGAAAGCAGGTTCAGACTGAGCACATGTGACAGAGCCTGGAGACAGCGTGGAGAACGTTCGGCTGCCTGCAACATCCTCCAGCATGACCGGTTGGATAGTGGGTCAGTAATGGTGTGGGGTGGCATTTCTTTGGAGGGCCGCAGAGGTAGCCTGAGTGCCATTAGGTACCGAGATGAGATCACATATGCCGGTGCGGTTGACCTTGGGTTCCTCCTAACACAAGACAATGCTAGACCTCATGTGGCTGGAGTCTGTCAGCAGTTCCTGCAAGACGAAGGCATTGATGCTATGGACTGGCCCATCCGATCCCCAGACCTGAATCCATTGAGCACATCTGGGACATCATGTCTCGCTCCATCCATCAATGCCACGTTGCACCACAAACTTTTCCAGGAGTTTGCTGATGCTTTAGTCCAGGTCTGGGAGGAGAACCCTTAGGAGACCATCTGCCACCTCATCAGGAGCATGCCCAGGCATTTGTGGGAGATCACACAGGCACATGGAGGCCACACACACACTACTGAGCCTCATTTTGACTTTTTTTAAGGACATTACATCAAAGTTGGATCAGCCTGTAGTGTGTTTTTCCACTTCAATTTTTTGTGTGTTGGTCCAAATCCAGACCTCCATAGGTTAATACATTTGATTTCCATTGATAATTTTTGTCAGCACATTCAGAACAATGTATAAAAAAAAGAATTTTTAATTCCTTCAGATCTATACTGTTATATGTAAGGATGTGTTATTTTAGGGTTCCTTTTATTTTTTTGAGCAGTGTATGTATGATCATATTCTGAAAGTGTGAAGGCTTAATCTACTCACTGATATCTTCAGGATCTTGTCAAACATGACATCCGGAGGCACATGGAAGTCAAAGACAAAGTACTGTTGGAAGACAGAGAAAAATCTGAAAGTTTTTTTTAGGTGTTGATACAGCAACTATAATGCGAAAGTGCAATATAATCTATATTTTCAAATAGAATAAGATGATTCTTACAGTTGTAAACAAAAATGACAAAAATTACACATTTCCTTAAATCATATTTTTTAGCAATGTGAATATAACCTCATTGTAGTAAGGACAGTTTGTGGACTCCTTCATCGATGTATACTTCTTCTCCTCGCCAATTTCCACACAAACCACAGGGTCCATGTTCAAACCAATCAACTGACGGGCCTCGATTACTGTTACACTGATCTGAAAGACATTGTAATTGGGATATAAAAAAATACATTTAATTAAAAATAATACATTTTAAAAAAACATACAGGATAAAGCCCTAAGGGAATGTATCTTAGATGCCGATTAAGACAAGGCTGATAAGGCTGTATTAACGTGGGTGTGGAATCTGTTATGTTTCTATTACTGTAGAGGGCTAATTAGTCAAGTTTGCTTTAGGGAATCAAATGACAAATGAGCTACAGTATTCTCCTGGATCACAGATTCATAAAGTAAACATCTGGGGCTGCATATGGACAAATAACAAAGCCACACTTAACCAAAAGAAAATCATAATATTTGTTTTTTTAGTTTTAGATCTTAAATCAGCAGAGCCATCTCATTCACATTTGCACAGCTCGAATGAGCTACCAAATTACACTCTCTCTCTTATTTTCCTTACATTGGCGCTGTCTTTATTACTCTTCAAAGCTACATTTTTATGAGACAAATTTAAGCAAATAAATTACCCTCTGAAAAATAACAGAAGCTGGATTATTTCCAGAAAAATGCAGACAATAATGCTGCTTATTGCTGCAGTGATTTATTCTGCAAGCGAGTTCCAAAATTAATGTGAGAGAAATACAGAAAGCAAAGAGTTTCCGAAATATGAACTGCTAGAGATAAGGAAGAATTTCAACAAGGCCTTAAAAACACTTACACAGCACACACGGGATATATGGATTTCCAGCATTTAAAGGAATTATACAGTGCCAGTACTGAAATGGATTTGCAATTCAACCGCAACACAACAGCCATGTAGAGAACAATTAGTAAGTGAACATCAAAGGCTTTTCTGAAACACTGAAGCTCAAGGCTGATGTTGTTTATTTGGGAAGGATCTGTATATTCAGGGCTTTGAGCAAAATACACAACTCAAGGATAAATGCCACTGGTTTAACATGTCTGGCTGGCAATTCAAGGCCTGGAGTTATTGTCTTTTGTAATGTGGGAATGTTACTCCTTCCTCTCTGTGATCTTTTGTCTGCCTTCATACCTGATAATCCACAGGACGCCCTGAACTGGGCTCCATCTTGATGTCAGGTTTTGATCTAAAAAACGAAATGTTAAGATCACACTTTATAAAACACCTTCAAACTAGAACCGTCAACTGATTCAAATTTTTACAGTGTTAAAGCAGGTCTATGTTGTGGCTAAAATAAAATAAAGTAAAATTAAATAAAATACCGACATGCATAGTTAAAACAAAACCGGATTTTGAAAGAAAAACAAAATCAAGCAGAAACATTGAAAGGTTTTCTTCCCTGTGACCTTTTCAAAGAATGCAAACAGATAAACTTCAAAAAAGAGAAACTGTACTGCTTTAAAAATACACTGAGCGCACATCAGATATGTGACCTTTTGTTGGAGACATTAGTGGTTACTGCAGTAACAGAGGCCAGTGAGATGGTATCAGGGTCAAGCCCACCGCCCAAACGCATGGCCTTTCGATCCAGATCTTCTGCATCCAAAATGGCAGCGTCATCTGCGAACGAGAGCACATTTGAGATTGCATTAGAATTTTAAGTTTCTTTAGTCTTTCCTATTGTTGTGAGATGTAAAACCTCCTAAAGCAAAACCAGCAGATTTCTATGGATTTAAAGTACAATTAAGGTTGCATTTGCCTTTCTTGTAAAACCAGCTCTCTAATAATCAATAATATTTACCTCCTTTTTTATGGTCATCTTTAGAGATGCGTGTCTTGCCCAGTTTCATGGCTGAAAACACTCCTTTTCCTGTCCTACAACATAAAACAAACATTTAGATGGGCATTAATGGCCGGAAAAAGTGACAGTATTTGCACTGTGATTCCTTTTTTAAATCTTTATTTTGTAGTATTCATTTTCTTATAAGCACTGCAGGAGAGCAATCAAATCATCACTACTGGAGCACAACAGGTTTTCCTATGATGGAAAATTTCTGTGATATTTATCACTCAGACGAGACACTCGTTTCAACAGCGAGACCCCACTCACAATAGCCAGTGGTGTCCAATAACTCTGCACTGATATTATGGTGATTAGATATCAGTTCACCTACAAAGGCCTGATGATGTCACAGGCCGGCTGGACAAATAACGGTCCTTAATTATTTAACAAGATGGGCACAATTCTCCAATTAGCTGTGATCTGTGGATATAGATACTTTTCCAAGACAAGATGAAAGAATTTCAAATCGTTTTGTCTCTTTATTTCCTTCGAGCATTGTAAAATGTATCAAGATCACACTGACCATTTTTTGGATGCATTACGTAAATCACAAAATAATAGGACATCGTCTGTCAAGCCTGGACTGATTATGCAAATGCAGATCTTTTTCAAAAATGTCAAACATTATTCTGTAATGTAGTCTTTTTTTTGCATCTCAGTCTTAAGATGGAAGCACACCCTCCAAAATCTTTTTCTTTGAATCACTGCAGTCATCTCAAAGTGACACTGAAGAGAAAGCCTTCAGAGCTTATTTTTGAAAACTTGTATTAATTTATTTTTAATACTCAAAAGTCTAGCAATTAACTTTTTTAAAAGTGAACTATTCATTAGTCAAAGAGTCAAAGAGAAAATACATATGCAGTCAAATATTAAGTTATATCAAACAAACGAGTGTTAATGTGAGATCAGAGTATATGAATTGCATCGTATGCATTAGCCATGTATTTTTTAAGTGCTTCAGATCACAAAAAGATATTATATACCAAGCTTTCTTTTTGTTTTCTTGTCAACAGAACATGATACTCACAGATTAAGCCAGTTTAGTTTAACAAGTCTTTGAAATTGCACAATGGAACAAACTCACTCACATACAGTATACAGGATACTCACCACGCGATGACAAGCACTAAAAACTAAGTGATAGAAAAAATGTGAGCTGAGCAACTCATATACAACTCAACTATATATCCATTTTTAGTTGTTAGTCCATATCCAAGCAACAACACACAGGCAAAGAGACACTTCTCAGACTAAACGGGCCGTCCACAATAAGGTACTGTAGAACCTGAGATGATGACCAGGTATGACTGAAAAAGTAACAGGAGAGTACATGACCTCACACACACACATAGACACAACGATACACCCACATTCACTCACTCTCACTCTCTTACACATGTGTCTGATATAATTACCTATATTAAATCAAGTAAAAATTACTGCCGTATACATCTAATATATGTTTCTCAGGGAGCAAATTAGCATATTAGAATAATTTCTGAAGGGTCATGTGACACCGAAAACTGGATTAATGACTAATGAAATTCAAAACTAAACTTAAAACAAAATTATAATTTGGCATGCTGTAAAAGCGTATTAACCCATTTGTCATCTTTGCGTCACTACAAAACAAAAAAAAACCTACAAAAATATATATTAAAACACTATTTTTGGACTTTCACTAGAACATAACCTGTGATTAGAGTGGACAAAATCAAGAAGAAAAGACTGGACTGTATCTAGACATGATAAGGTAACCTAACACTAATTAGATGATTTTTAGAGCGTGATGAGACCAGCTCTGTTTAATCAAAGGCTTCAGTTCAGCGGTCAAGAAGAAACAGGCAACCCACAGATACGACTCGATAACACAAACGACAGCAGTTCTGCAGGTCTTTGGGATTTACTGGAGCTGCTACGGTGCCACATGAAATAGCCTTACAGTACTGTCTGTAGGCCAGACATTCAGCACTAATATGTTTAGTCGACATACAGTAGCAGACACTATTTTTTATGCCTAGGAGAAGAACATGGGTGAACACTGTCTATCAATGAAGCACTTGAGACATTCAAGTCCTTCATTAAATGCCAAATGCTGCACTTTTATTTGGCTTTCAAATAGTCTATCTATATTGACTAGACAATCTGATGTTTCTTTAAGAAGTAAGACCTCTGCACTACGGCAATCCCACCCTTTAATAAAGAATGTATTCCCCCTTCCCCTAGTTTAATGAAGAGTGACCTTTTCATATAATTTATTGTGCGGGGGTGAGCTTAAGTGACATTTTATATTATGGGTGAAGATGCTAAACTGGTATGCACAAAAAAAGGCACTGATCCAAAACCAATTATTCTAAACCCTGTTTAAGAATTATGACCTGTACCCGTAACATAATACAAACACAACAACTGTCAACACAATATGTAAGGAGAGAACATGACACCTGGGAGAGAAGTGTGAAAGACACTTCATTTGTATTTGCTAGAGGCATTCAGACCTAATGAAATATGAGCACAAATAAAATAAATGTAAACAGCAAAAATTCAAAATAACTGTTTTCTATTTTAATGTTTTAAAATGTCATGAATGCCTGAGATAGCAAAGCTAAACTTTTAGCAGTTCAAACTCTAGTCTTCAGGGTCATGATCCTTCAGAAATCATTCTAATATGCTCAATACTTTTTTTATATTATAAATGTTGAAAAAAGTTGTGGTGATACATTTGACCCTGATAAACTCTTTGATGAACCGAAAGTTAAAATAAATAAAATTGACCTAAAATAGAAATATTTTGTAACATTAATAATTGTATTTACTCTCACTTTCAATCAATTTAATGCATCCCTTCTGAAAGTGTTAATGTACTTCAAAAATAACCCATCCCCCAAAACTTATGAACACTAGTGTAAACATTAAAATGCAACACTTAAGTTATTCATTTTACAGTTCATCAGTGTGATCATGTACTGTATATGTGCTATAATAAACAAAACATTGCAACCAGTTAAATACCATCTTAACCAGGCTTGGAGACTAGCTGAACTTTATTTGGCAAGAAAAAAAGGGCACGGATGCTGAAAAAATAGAGAAGATCATTCACATCAATGCAAGTCTCAGAGTATATCACAGGCCATTCCTCAATCATGACATGGAATAAATGCACAGCAATACATTTAAACAGAGACAAATGGGATGCATTGAAAAGCATAAATGAGGGTATGAATTATGTATCGCTTAAGATCTTGGGAGACCTTGGTGTCTGAGTCTAGTTTCTCTAGACACATAAACCAAGCTAAAACAGAAATTCAAAGCACATTCTTCGTCGAAATCAAAGTTGTGGGGTACCATACAGTAGCATAGCATTAACGTCCCAGGTTATGAATATAACCTTGTTCCCTGAAGGAACGAGACGCTGCGTCGAGACGCTTTGGGAACGCCCTC
>JAUCMU010000033.1:20251525-20266970 GCA_032275025.1 Enteromius treurensis
AGTGTGTCAGCAGTTCCTGCAAGACGAAGGCATTGATGCTATGGACTGATCTGCCCGTTCCTCAGACCTGAATCCAAATGAGCACATCAGGGATATCATAATATTTCATTCATTCAGATCTAGGATGTGTTATTTTAGTGTTCCCTTTATTTTTTTGAGCAGCGTATTATTCAGTACAATTGTTTCCAACATTGATAATAAATCAGCACATTGTAAATAAATCTGAATGATTTCTGAGGGACTATAGTCCTTTCTATAGTCCGATTTCATTGTGTGACACTGAAAACTGCAGTAATGGCTGATGAAAATTCAGCTTGCATCACAGTAATACATTACATTTTCAATTATACTGTATTAAAATTAAAACTAATGTTAAATTGTAAGAATTTTACATTAATACTTTCTTCTGTATTTTTGATCAAATAAATGTAGCCTTGATAAGCATAATAAACATAAAAAATCTTTAAACCATAAAACATTTTAGTGAACTTTTGAATGACAGTATACAGTAGATATAGCCACGTTAAGATGTCTGCATCAAAAGAAATATGCAAAAGTGATTTTGTCCATAAAAAGCATATTAAATGTATGAGGTGTCTACTATTAAAGTTTTAGATAAGTTTTGAAGAATAAAATTGTCATTCAGTGTAACATAATATTTATGTAAAAATTCAAACAATATGCTTATTCTGACTTGTACGTTAAAATATATATAAAAATAAGGGAGCATATTAAATGACATTTTAGACTTTTTAGATTTCTGTAAATCAGGGAAAATGTATCATATATATATTTTGCTCAGAAAAACAAAATGCTTTTACATTTGTTGTATTTATGCTTAAACCCTTATTTGTCTTTGACCCACATACAGTATAGATGTAGATATAGAATGTATGTATAAATAAACAAATGCACACACGTCTACAAGAATTTTTTTCGATTCACCTGTGACTTGAATGTGTGGCCAAAAGTTAATTATGGACCCTGGTACAATGTAGATTTTATTTTATTTTTTGTAAAGACTGCTCTCTCTCTCTTGCTCTGTTTCAATTCCCTTTCTTCCTTACTCACTCACTCCCTTGCTCTTACGATGAAAGTGCACTAGCCGCTGGTTCCACTCTTACCGAGAGGCAGGCCAGTGATTAGTGGGGCGGAAGGCCAGCGCAGCCCCTTTCATTTGGGCCCGGGTGGGGGGGACCGGCGAGGGGAGGGCCACGGCGGTGTATCTGTGGCTGACAATGGCGATTACCTTCCCCTTTATCTGGCCAAAAGAAGGGGCTTTGAGAGAGCAATCTGAGGAGTGGAGGAAATGGCACGACACGGGATTAGCCACACAACAGGATGGTAAATTAAATGTTGGAGATGAAAGAATGAGCTCTGACATGCATCAATAGAGAGCATTGGCTGCATTCTAATAATGCAGAGGAGAGAAATACCTGCAGAGATTAGTAAAAGGGGAAAGGGAGAGGGTGAAAGAAAGAGCGACACAGAGAGAGGATATGAAATCAAATGAATGGCTGACCAGACCCGTGAGGTTAACCATGTGCACATGTGTGCGTGCGTTTACATTAGTGTCCCTGTGATCAAAGATCACGCAAAAACACACTGTTATATCACGCAAAAGGGTTCTAAATGAAGGATTGTACATAAGCTGTGAACTTCATTCAGGCATCATTTCTCTACAGCCAATAGACACACACTTTCCTATTAAGAGGCTGTCATCGATGGTGACGGAGCCCAATCTGAAACCGCTCCCAATGTCTCTATCCAAGACTAGGACAAATTTACATCCTGATTGACCAGTGCTGTTATGGACCTTAGGTCTGACCTGTTAGGTCAGTTTACAAGACTTATTGATCTGAATGGTAATGAGGGTCTACATGAGTCCCCTCTATGATATCTTTTTTTATTTTGCATTTAGTTGCGTAGCGTGAAATGTCAAATAATGTACTTCTGTTTTTTATTCTTCATCTTCATCAGATCAGAGATATTCATGTCAGAAAAAAAGCACTGACCGCAATATTACATTGAATTGATTACTATGAGTTTTATTAATCACAGGCTTATTGGACAAAAACATGCTTCTATCTGCATTGTTATGACCTACAAACATGCGTAATTCCACTTAACATTTCACTTTGGAAGTGTCGCAAAGTGTGCAAAAAGCAACGTACAGTAATTTCATTCTCCAGTTTTATCCTGGAAGCCCAGTTTGTTTTCATTTCACTTATAACCATTGGATCAAAAGCAGCCCATGATCAAATAAAGATTCAGATTTAAATGATACCTTATCAAAATGATAGCTTAAGAATAGAGGCGGATAAATGCAAGCCTGCAGAGGCTGAATGTACATGGACTAAATGAAAGATGTCATGCGTGTTATACCTATTAGTTGCTTATTAACATGCACATTTCTAGAATATTAGTGATAATTAGGCACACAAATACCCTATCCTACATAATGCTACCCAATACCTAAACTTAACAACTATCTTACTAACGATTAATAAGCAGTTAGTAGTGAATAAGTGTTACCAAACGTATACTCCACGATGCTCAACTGTCCCCTTTACAAATGACATTGTCATCTCCCAAGAGCATTATAAACCCTTATTTTCCTAGCACGTGTTTCACACAAGTACAAGTACAAGCACACCAATCCAAGGTTTGATGCAGCTGCCGTTGAAAAAAGCATCTTCTAAAAAACACCTCATTAGGTTATTCTCTCTTGACTGACGGGTATTAGCTTTGGAAAAAGAGCGTGAGGAAAACAGAGGATGAATATGGTAAGAGATGACGGTTTTCGTGACAGACACACAGAGAGACAGAGATATGACAGGCAGGCGAGTGAATGTGCAGGAAAAGAGAGATGATTCTATCAAAGTGATGCTTTATCAGTGTTATTAACCCAGCCAGTCAGGAAGATGAAGAGGGTTTGAGCTTAAGCCCTGCAACAATAGTGCGGAACAAAGACACTCTTATGGGCCCTATCGGAGCCAAATATCAAATCAGCTCTCTCAGAATGATCCTGCCCAGCAGAAGCGAGGGTTTGCTGAACCTGTGGCCCCGGTCTCACACACCTCCATGCAGTACATACAGGCTGATAAGGAAGCACTTACACACACGCATCCAAATACATGCTGATAAGGGAACGTTTCTTTCTCCCCTAACAGCGACACGTCTCTCGTTTCATTCCTTGCAGTGCAGTGTGTGTCTCTGTCTTTTAGCACAATGCAGTGAATATGAAAGGAATTCTACAAAGCTGATATGGAATGCTAGAAAATGAGATGTCAGAGAACTCAATGAGACCGAACAGTCCCGTCTGAATAAGCGGGTGACAGGCTCTGAAGACTTTGAAATATTTCCTATACGTATGTTATGGAGACGCTGTGTCATTATGCATAACAGTGGCATTGTGAAGCAGATAGTTTTGATTGGAGGGGCCACATTTGAAATGGTAAAACTTCAAAAAGGTATTAAACAGCCAGTGAGGCACATCAATTAAATTATACACCGAAAACTAAATATCTACTGTCACTAGGATATTGAAGGGCAGTATCTTGTGGAAGAGTTGTTTATAATAGCTATTAACTTTTGGAAATGTTGAACACGATACATTATTTTATTTTATTCCCGAAAAGGAAATGTATTCAATTTATTCAGTGTTATATTGCAGCCAAGGAATGCTAACCAGTGCTCTATACAGCTGACTGTATATGAAAGCAAACTTTGGATAAACTAAAAAGTAATGAGCATTTTTAAAATGTACTTTTCTTTGATATGTCTTTTATTTCTTCATTTAACCTATTTTACCCACAAAGTGACATTCATGTATTTTGCTATGTAAGTATAATGTGTAAATTGTTTTAAGAAATTCATAATTATACTTATCAAAGATGTATTGAATTATCAACAACAACATTTTTTTTTTTTTTTTTTGCAACAATGTATTTATCAAAAAGTCATGAAGAAATAAAGAAATTGTTTTTTAACACTGAGGGTAATAATAAATATTATTTGAGCACCAGATCTGTTTATTAAAATGATTTCTAAAGTACCATGTGACACTGAAGACTGAACAAATGATGATGAGAATTCATATTTTAAACTGTAATAATATTTCACTATATTCCAAGTATTTTCGATCAAATAAATACAGCTTTGATGCGCTTAAGAGACAAAAAGAAACTATAAAACCAAATCGAAATGATAATTCTAATAATAAAATCAGAATAGAAAATACCTGGAAACAAAACAATACTTTAGCAAAACTAAAATAATATTAGAATTAAGGCAATGAAGAAAAGTGAAGAAAAAAATGCTCATTATTTTTTAATTTAGCCAAAGATTGCCTTAATCTACAATCTGTTTTTCAGAGCACTGACTTGCGATCGTTAACTGCAGTGTTCTGGCAAAAGCAATCTGTCTAAATTGAATAAATGTTCTTGATGAATTTCCTTTTTTTCTTAAGCAAAACAAAAACAAATCTAACGTTCTGTGAATGTGTCATACAGTATTTGGTACCAGCTGTTTGTTTTCTTAGTGCGGTTCAACAAAATAGGAGTGGAGGCGCGTGACTGTTTTTGTCAGAGGACAATTCAGTCAACACGCAGCCGCTCAAAACTATTTCCGTTCCTACGGTGGCGTGAAAAATCACCTCATCCGAGCAGACTCTCTCACCGCTCCTGAGAGCCACGCCACACATGGTCACCTTTGAACTCTCAGAGACAAAAACTCACGCTCCCTCTCCTCGCCATATGGCTGAGGACTCCGAGTAAAACGTCCTTGTGCCGAATGGCACTTGGCAGAGAGCGAAAGACACCAGCAATTTCATTATCCCACAATGACAGGCTAATTATTGTGTTTGTTTGCCACAAATCACTGTACAACAGACAGCATGTCCGTGTCCTGTTTTCAGCATCTTAATTACTTCCTCTCGTCCATCCTTCCTTCGCTCTGTTGCCTTGCCGCTGCTGTTTGTTTGCATATAAAAGGCAGTAGCTAATTGTCTGGTCTATAAATATTCGGCGTGCAATTAGCAGGCTGGCCTGCCTTTGCTGAGTGTTATCACCCCAGCGTTTGGAGCGCTGAGAAAGCCGTGCGCTCAATTCCCCGTATCTAATGGCAGTTTGATAGCGGCAAAAGGCCCTTTTGTTTTCCGGAACAAACAACAGCCTGATGTTGCCCTTTCTGAAGTCTCCTAGTTCATGCTGTTTACTCTGCAAAACGCATGTAGAGACATTTGCAGTGGGAAATTGCGTTTGGCTGACAGCGGCTTGTTGTACACAGGTAGCCGAGCTTCAAGGTGAAGGGTCCACAAAGCTTGTACAGCAACCAGCCAAGGTGTTCTGAGGTATAGTCAGTGTTTTTTATTTGTGTGTGCACTCCGATGGCTCTTGTACTGTTATTTCATTATGCTTGTTTCCCGAAATTTTTGAAGAAAACTATCTAGAGAGATAAAAAAATGAATGCAGCTCCAGTTGGCGTTTCCATTTGGGCAGCCTGGCATGGTTTATTTACAAACTGCTTCACTGGATTGCCTGGAAAATTAGGCCCAATACTGTTAATATGATGATTGATTCATTCATTCATTTATCCATTCATTTTACCCATATTTTGAATTATATGCTTTGCATTGTGTTGTGTTGAGTGCAGTGAACATAACGTTCTTTCAGAAAATGACCAGTACCATTTTTGTTTTTGTATGGATTTGTATTTATTTATTTTACAGGGTGTTGTACAGGTGTTTTTCCGCACTGTCTACACTTTTCTATAGTTTACAATCAAAAATTGGGAGTTGCTAAGATATTTTAATGTTCTTAAAAAAATTATTCTCTTATGCTCTTATTATTATCTTTATTATTTCTTCTTTATTACATCCTCTTATTATTATGTGTAGCTTAATTTTCTCGTGGAAATTAATATTTATTTTCATGAAAAGCATTTATTGGTCACACTTTTGTATAGAGACCAGTTCTCACTATCAACTTTGAACTATTATTAACATATCAGATGTTTATTAGTATTCTGCATGACCATATTCTACATCCCTAATCCTACCCAATACCAAAACCTAACATATACCCTACTAACTATTAATAAGCAGCAAATTAGAAGTTTGATGCAAAAGTCATAGTTAATTGTTTGTTAATTGTGAGAATTTTTGATCATTTTAATGTGCCTTTGCTGATTAAAGTTTTTTTTTTTATATATATAAAATGTACTGACCCCAAACTTTTGAACATCATTAAAACTCATATATGTCAACATACTATTCACGTAATATTATGTCAATAATTGTCCTTTGTAGCTAGTTGGAACTTTAAGCTTTTATATGATGTAATCATTCTCCATAACACGGTCACTCCACTGTTTACCCTACAATATCATGCCTTCACCTTACGAGGTTACCATATTCTAATCCTGGTTTCGTAGCACCACAGTGGAAAAAGAAACCGCAAACATAACTGACCTGGAACAGCAACGGCCTGGTTTCCGTTCGACATGATGGTGGAAAAGAGATCCAACCAACAAAACACACACTCTGTTAAAGGTGAACATGTGCCGTTGTGATCTGAAATACAGGTTTTTTGAGTACTATCAGCATTTGTGGCATGAATGTTGATTACTACAAAAAAATCTTATTCATGGTGAGCCTTATAAATAAACGAGTGTGGCATGTAAAATATTTTATAGAGATTAAAATATTTTTTTTTAAATATCAGTGTTATTTGAGCTCAAACTTTACAGCTTTAACAATGAAATAATATTTAATAGGTCTTACTTGTTTGTCTTTTCTATATGAATAATTTCTAATTATGCATTAATGATAAACCACTCACTTTAGTGTATATGGAGAGTAGTACTTTTTACATCTAAAGGTTATCATCTGGGAGAGAAGCAACGGATTATATAAAACAGAAAAACAGTAAGAGATGGGAGAATGAGAATATTACTTAAAGGGCTGTTTAGTGCAAGAGAAAGAGGGTCTCTTCACGGATGAATGCTGCTCAGCTTGACCTGCTAAAGTGAAGACATGAAGTCTTTCATCTACTTTCATCTACCCTAAGCATGACTCTTCACAGAGCAAATGATCCTGTCCACTCTCACACACACTCTCCACTTTTACACACTGCTCTGCGACCAATGAAGTGTGAAGAAATCATACAGCCTGGGAAAATCTGGACCATCTTAGACAAACAGCAGCTCCACATTTTTTGATGATTTCTTTGACTTCAAGAGGAAGATAATAAGAGACTGAAGGTCGTTGAGAAACATGAATTGAAACGGTAGCTTGCCAGCTTGATGGCTTTTGAATGAAGGAACAGCTCAAGCACGTCTCACAGAATGTCAAAAACTTTAGGCATTTAATGAAAAAGAATTGCATTCAATTTTACTGTGACCCTCTCGTTATATGTACTGTATACATACAGGTCCATTTAAAAGTTTTTAAAGACATTCCTTATACTCATCAAGGCTGCATTTAATTGATGAAAAGTACAGAAAAATACACATTTTGTAAAATATCAGTTTTTTATTTTTTTATTTTAACATACTTTAAAGTATACTTTATTCATGTGAAGCTGAATTTTTTCGGGACCTTTGATTATTTTACCAGGATTCCTTGATAAATAAATGTTTGAAATTATTTATTTGAATAATACTTTTATTCTGCAAGGATGCGTTAAATTGATATAAAGTGATAGTACAGACTTTTTCTTTTTTTATATATATATAAATTTTGGGATCAAATGCACAAATAAACTGATTAAACTCATTATGAATTAAACACATTTAAAAAGAGCAGTTTGATTATTGCATCAGTTTGCTCTGCTATAAGGCTCCAGCATGACATTAAAACAGTTCTGTATCATTCTGCTACACCCTATGTATTGGAAAAAGTAGCGGTCTACTGGAAAAACTACTCTATTTTGAAAACAGCTGAGCTACTGTCACGCTACTGTGTTAGTAGCATCGCTACTTTTTGTCAGTTACTCCCCCAACGCTTGTGATATTCACTGCTGAAGCAAACATAAGAGAGAAGGACAGTGAGAAACAAAAAAAAAACAAAGATAGCAATGTCAAGCTCAAGGTGAAGATACACCAAAGACATTTTGGAAAAGGCTTCTGGTTCCAAAGACTTGTGGGAGTGGGGCGGCTGAAGAAGAGGACTGTGGGTAAGGGCAGCAGATGAGGGAGTTTGTTAATTAGACTGGCTGTGATCCTCTGGTCTGGGGGAAAGACAGAGGAAGAGCTAGTTGTTTGGACTTCTTAAGTCACATGAAAGGTGCGGTAAAGGATGACTGTACTCTAATAAGATTATTAAGTAGCTTAATTCACACACATCAGTGGCCACTCGGGCTCCATGTTACAGGCTGGTGGAGAGATTAGCCTCAGTCGTCAGTAACCAAAACATGATTTACCCAGCAGAACAGAAGTCTGCCTGCCTCACAGGGTCCTGACAGAGTCCTGCTGCACACAAGACACTTGGATTAAGAAAGCGAGATGTGTACGCCAGTCATCATTGACACCACACAGATACCAAAAGTTGATGCTGTTAGAATGCAGGTCACTTCTCCAAACAACATCTAGAGGAACAGCTGCATAACAAAAAGAAAATATAATTTCATGTATAATTACTAAATAATAACTATGTAGTTAGTATGTAATTAATGTGCTATTAATGTATGTTGTTTTAATGTATTTAACTTCTTTTTAAGGTCAAATTCTTGCTATTAACAAACCATAAACCTCAATAACTCCTAATTTGCTGCTTATTAATAGGGAGGTAGTTGTTAAGTTTAAGTATTGGGATTGAGCTGTAGCGTTTAGGCATAGTGAAGGATTGAGGGATCCAGAAGTATTACCCAGTATTACCCAGATTTATTTTAAACACATGCACAATGTCCTAATGTTATAATTTCAAAAATTACTTTACAAATTATATTATTATAATCAAAAGTTGCATCTTTTAATTTCATAAAATAGACCTTAAAATGGACAACAAACAGTGGCATGTTTATTAATTATCATTTAAAACTGTGACATAATTACAGTATAATTATACATTTACTGTTAGTACTGAGTAGTATTAAGTAATTACATGTTCTTGCTATATGGTTAAGGTTTGGCTTACACACTCAAAAAAATTATTCATTGGATGGATAATTCAATTTAACTCAATTTAATTGAGGGCAGGATTTCCATCCAATAAATATGTGTAGCCCTAACTCATAAAAAACAAATGAATGCAATGAAATTTAATTGAGTTAGGTCAACTCAATTTGATCAAATATAGTTTTAATGAAATTGAGACATTTTATGCTTGTTGAACTCAAACTAAAACATTTAACCGGAAAATATATTAATAGGAAGACATCCTTTTACACTGAAAAAATATCATGGTTTGATTTACTTAACTTTAGGCATTAGACAACTTGTTATGTCATAAGATGGTTTTGATACTTCCATGGCATGCCCAGAGTATTTTTATTATTATTATTAAAATAGCTTTGATTCATGTTAGCAGGTCCTCAAACACATGCTCTACACTTTACCACAATGGTATCAACCACCCCCCCACCCCCCACACAAACACACCGAAAAACACCAACATACCAGAAGGTTTTTAAAAATACAAATCAATCCAAAGGTTGCTGGCCTCTCTTGTCCTAGTCTAAAGCAATAACATGGGCTTCTTGTTCTTTGACTGATGTTTGTAAATCGCTCAGCTGTCTGAGCCTAACCATAAGGCAAAGAGCCTATTTACCCTTGAAAGCCAGTAACTTTTACATTTCTTGTTGGCGTGCCACCGCTGCGGGCCCATTATCCAACACGACTATGCAGACACATGGACCAGTAATGAGATGCGTTGAGTCAACATGTCCTGCCGTCCAAACACCGCTGGCAGCTTCAGCCCAACACTCAAATTCTTGTGTCTCCTGTAGGGACACCCCATATATGCATACCTCTGTCTCCGTAATACAGGCAGTACCAGATTTATAAAACATATATGTTTTTGTGTGCCACATATTCCTCTGTTATCCTTAGAGGCAGCTTTGGACACAGCACTAGCTTTAATAATTGCAGAGGCACTTTCAACGACACTAATGTAGAATTTTAACAGAACTTAATGTAATAGTAATATATAAACTCACTGACCTTTTTTGCTAGTACATGGACCTCTTCAGAAGATTTTTACAAGGTACTGAAAACATTTTTTAATGATTTTGGTCCATGCTGATATGATAGAATCATGCAGTTGCAGCAGATTTTACGGAAATCACCTTTTTTCCCCATTCTGATGTTTAGTCTTGATAACGTCTACATGCCAAGATGCATTGACTGATTCGATATTTGCATTAATGAGTAGTTGAGGTGTACCTAATATATGGAACTAAAATAAATTATGGGTCACATTTTATTTTGAGGTCCAACTCTCACCATATCATGCAGTAAACATTGATCTTTGCCTTAATAAACTCCTAAGTTGCTGCTTATTAATAGTAAGTAAGGTAGTTGTCAAGCTTAGGTATTGCATGGGATTAGAGTACGTGCTTTATAACATGTTAGTTATAGGCATGCTAATAAGCAACTACTTAATAGTGAGAATTGCCAAGTGTTACCAAATTATAATAAAACACATAAATAAAAACTATACAGCCAGGACACTGTTAAAACCTTTCAGTTTTACAATAGAGATCTGCCTTGGTTTTACAGTCTTACCGCAGGTCATTAAAAAAAAGAAGAAGAAAAAAAGATTTGGTGCTTTTGCTATATTTATTCTCAGATCCATGGCTCTAATAAGCAATGAAAATTTGAATGTGTCTGCTTTTATCTAAGTCAAATACTGTCAGGAAATAAATGAAAACCCTTTCTGAGATTTTCCATTTATCTAAATTCTCCAGCTACTGATTAGAGGACTTACAAAACTTCCCGAGGAACTTAATATCATGGAGTGTTTTAATTTTATGACCATTATCATTTATGTCTGAATTAGGGTCCTTTTAAAGTAATACAATAACTTTGGCTTTCTTGTGTTTTAAATTGTAAGAAATAACACTTTTTGAAATGTCTTCATACTTCCATTGAAAAGAACCTTTGGGAGGATAGTCAAGGTAACAGTGCTCAGTAAAGTCTGAGAAAATGTTTGTTTGCACAAAATTAATGTCTCATCCCTTTGTTTTTCATTAGAATTTATACTTATTATGTATATATTTCACAAATTCGCCTGCTCATTCAGTCCTGCCTGATATAGTAAACAAACTTGGCTTGCTGTTCGCCAAGGAAGCTCAAACCCGAGGCTCAGTTTGTGCTCCAAGTAAGAAAAAAAGAGAAGTAATTAGACGAGGAAAAGGGGAGGTGGAGGGATGCCTGAGGAAATGACTGCTGCTGGACCCTGGACCACAAAACCATTACGTGTCAATTTTATGAAACTTAGATTCAAAGTTGAATAAATAATCTTTCCATTGATGTACAGTTTGTGAGGACAACATTTGGTCGAGATACAACTATTTGAAAATCTGGAATCTGAGGGTGCAAAAAAAAAAAATCAAAAGATAACCTTTAAATTTGTCCAAATGAAGTTCTTAGAAATGCATATTAATGTAAAAAATAAAGTTTTTATATATTTTACAGTAAGACATTTACAAAATATGTGCATGGAATATATCTTTACTTAACATCCTAATGATTTTTGCCATAAAAGAAAAATCCATAAATTTGACCCACACAATGTATTTTTGGCTTTTGCTAAAAACCTGTTACAATCAAAACTGAGCCACTTTTTACAAATATTTCAAAACAAATATCTTTAAATAAAACGCAGGTGAAGGATTCTAGTTCTTCATACTGTAAATGTTTGCAGACTCTCTGTTACTGCCTCAGTGTCTCTGCAGACAGTCCACCCGTCTGCCCGCCCGTGCTTGCCTGGTAATTAAACATCCATGCCATCAGGCAGGCAGCTGGCAGCCCTCCCTCGAGAATGCCAATTAAGTTTGTAAAATATTTAGGCTACAAAACTGTACAACGGGAGCCATCGTGGTGCGCAATCATTCACAGAACTCTTCAGAGGCCTGTGGGCTGCCTTCCCCTGTGGCCCCCCCATCTGTGTGTTACATCGAGAAATATCACCTATACACACTGCACACACCCCGGGGGGCAGAGACTTACGATCAGAGTACATTAACATTAGATCAAAGTAATAATTATGTAATGGCAAGGCTTAATATACACAAATATGCAGCATTATTCATTGCAGCAGGGTTGCATTTTGTTTCAGTTGTAAACTAATCATAGATAATACACAGAAGCATGCTGAGTAAGTGGCCATGTTTATTTAAAAAAAAAAGTTTTGGTTACAATATAATATGGCAACAAAATATACCATTATATTATGTGTATGGGAACACATACGCTAACAACGTCTTTCAAAATAGATCAACACAAAGACAAAATATATAAACTTAAAAGTGAGCATAAATCAAGTACAATATTGAACAAAAACACGCTTCTCTATGTAATAGGGTCATTATCTTTCATGAACACTTTTTTATTCTTGCACATTATGGCTATATCTGATGACCTCACCACCCCAGTGTCAAGACTTATGAGAAACGGACTGCTTTGAGAACAGCGTGAATATCATTTCCATTTTACGCTTTTTAAAATGATCACTTCAGCCAGTGTAATTGGCCAATCCAAACTACGGAGCTATGAAGAAAGGTCAGCTAATTGAATGGACCAAGAGTAGCCAAGCAGAAATTGAAAAGAAATCACACTGACTTAAAGATAGGCTACAGAAAATGCTCTTCAACACAAGCTAATGGGAAACCTAAACTAGGAATACTAATTGAAAATCAGACTATGCCAATTAAAACAGCACGTACATTAAAATATTTACCCTCTCTAGTTTGTTGGTTAACACTGCGAAAGTGCTTTATGCAAATATCGAGATGTACACCGTGTAAAAGAATGCAATGTTATGACATACATGGAATTATGCATTGTTATACGATTGCATGTGTAAATGTATAATTTTGCATAACCTTATCTTTGTTTTGCGAAACTATCTGCACTGACAGACTTTCATATCAACTACTGTCATTCACAAACAACGAAATGCAAATGTGCATCCTCGCACATAAACACATATGTATGTGTCTATTTATGAGTTTTATGAATATCCACCAACTGCATCTTGACTGAAAATCACACAGACTAATGAGATCCTCTATGTACAATGAAGAACATTAATATATATGTAAATTAGCAGAGGAACAGACTGTCATTGCTATAGCGCTTTCTCTCTCTCTCTCCATCTCCATCTAATGTCTAACTCTGATTTGTTCGTACTTCCACCTTCCGAATTGGTGTGTTTTGCTGTCTTGGGAGAAAAAGAATTACGTTATAAAGACTCAAAGTCAAAATCTAAATTAACGCTAAATGTCTTTTTAGTTATTTATTTTGCAACCTGGTCTCATAAAAATATGTACCTCTGTGCACTTTTTGCGCAACAACACGTTTTTACGTACATTACTGCACGTTTCGCCACAGTTTCAAAAAGAAATGTCCACTTGAGTGGTGCTAAAATACAGGTTAACCCTGGTGCATTTTATTACATTGATATAGGTGTGTATTTGCGGCGGTTCAGAATTAAAATATCCATGGACGTTTGGTAAAAGTTAACGCTCTAACATGTTGGAAACATGCCCTACACCAAATCCAACCCTGAACCTACTAGATAGTGTTAACAAATGCAAAACCGATTGAAAAAAACGCATTTGTGGATGCAACCGTGTCATTTCAACTTCCTTTTGCACAGATTTGAACTGTTTTGTCGATCCGTAGTTACACAGGATTCAAACCAGAGCTCCTCGCCTCTCAAGTACATCTCTTTACACCGTGAGCTACTGAACAAACCTACTGTCTTTTAAACCCATAGATATAAAGCTGGATATGCGTGATGTTAACATTCAAAAGCATCAGTTTTCAAATATCCCAGAATTTTAATATTGATTTGAAGTTATAACATGATATTCTTCAAGTAATTGTGCGGAAATTATGCTTTATTTATTAAAACGTAGTGTGAAAAGGAATAAAAGGTGTGAGAGATTTACTATCTCTAGTGTTCATCTCTTTTGGAAACTGCAGTTATATGTACTCAATGGTACGTATTTCGTGTCTTGCTAAAAATTGATCCCATGAAAAAGTTTGTTCATGCCAAGAATTTTCCCTCTGGACCACACCATAAAAGAAATTGGTTTTCAATCAAACTCGACCTGAATTCAGAATACTCCCCTCTAATCACTGTATGTGACCGTTCTGAGTCTGTTCCCAGATCAGCTGCTGTGTGAAGGCTAGGTATCAGAGAGGAGGGGCCAGCTGTGAGGCGGGGGTTTGCGTTTAAGGGCCGCAGGTCGGCTGTTCAAAGCAAACTCTGTGCATTGTTGGGTGGCGGGGGATTAGATCTCTCCAACCCAGCAGAATTTGCCTTCTAATTAAAAGGGATAAAGAGGTAGGAAAATAGAGGGGCACTGTTGGGTGGAAAAGAAAAAGAAGGGGGTGAAAGGTTGGTTGAAAATACACTGATTGTAAGAGTATTTACCAGCTCAGCAGTATATGGTATAGACGGATTCAGTGTCTTGTAGACGGTATTAGGCCTTTATCATTGTACTAGCTCACCCTCTTCCACTAAAAAGAGCAGCGGGGGTTAATACAGTTTCAACCTGAGGCACTCAGTTTAAAACACAACACTTCAGCTCGTGATGTGTGCAACTATTAGTTGTCAACATCATTTTGTCCCGGAAAAAACTGTAATAGACATGTAATATATTGGAATAGAGAGAAACCCTTATGTTTTAACCCTTGGATAAAGTGTATTCTTGTTCTTGTCTCACTTCTACATTTTGATAGTGTACTTGTAGATGTTGAGATGCATGTCGTGTCAATAAATGCTGTGTTATGCCATGCATTCTTATGCAATTTAATGTATGAAAGCACACTTTTGTTCTAACGTTTGAGTCAGTCCCATTTTTTTATTTATTTATTCTTTTTTTTAGCAAGCACATATTACAGTGAAACGTATATAATCCTGAAAAAATACGTTTATCATAGCTTCCACAAAATTTTAAAGAATGTTTCCCACATTGATAACAATGAGAAATGTTTCCTGCGCATCAAATGAACTTATTACAAACATTTTTAAAGGAGCAAGTAACACTGAATCTGCTTTAAAAATTAGACTTTGCCATGACTTAAATAAATTTCATTTCAAATATTTATTAAAATAGAAAATTTTATTAAAATATATAACAATTGAACCTGTTAAAATATGTATTTAAACTGGCATAATATTATTTGTATCAAATAAATGCTGCCTTTGTGAGCATAAAAGAATTCTTTCAAATAGCCTAATTTAAAAATATTATAATATTATCTAATTTTG
>JAUCMU010000033.1:20267070-20338146 GCA_032275025.1 Enteromius treurensis
AGATCAGATCTCTGTGTGGAGCACTGGCTGTTGTCAGGCAATAATCTCACTGCATTATTACAATTAATGACAAAAATAATGTTTGGAAATGTAAACTGCTATTTCTAACTGACACGCAAAAGATAGAAATAACTTAAATGACTTAAAACCATTTTTTGGTGGTGAAAATACTAGTGGCCTAAGACTTTTGTAAAGTACTGTGTGTGTGTGTGTGTATATATATTTTTTTTTTTTTTCCAAACATTGGGGGCCTTGTGATGTGACACAATGGGTGGTTTTGCCAAGGTTATTATAGTAAAGCTGTATATGTTTAATAGTAGACAGTTTTCATCTCATTTCTCAATACTTAAAGTAATAAAAGAAATAAAAACGTACATTTTAAAACAGACATTAAAAAAACTTAAGTGAAAAAATAAAAACCAATATAATAAAAAAAATGATGCAGTTCATGTCTTAAAACACCAAGAGGCAGTACAAACATTTGCTTTCAAAATCAGACCGTTATGTCTGCATCTTAATCTAATTTAATCTGATTTTGTAAATCTGCCTATAATCATTAAATTGTTTGATTAGTGGAAGTGCGTGTAATATAGAAATGCATGCATATTTACTTCTGCTTAAAATAGCAATTCACATTAACAGACTAGAGATTTCTGATTACATGCAGAACTCGCCGTGGATGTGACAGATGCTGTTTTGTGGGGGTGGTTGAATGGGATTGCAATGCTGATGCCCTTTTAATAGGCGCAGTGTGGGACACATGGCATAGTTGTCCTTGACCCATCACTAGTATAGTGTCTCTCCTCGCCCTCTATGTCGTGTCCCGCCCCTGTCCTGAGCAGGACCACCCTCTAAACTCATCTCGGTCTCTCACCAAGGGAGTCAGTGGAGAGGATTACTACCCTGAATATAGTCATAAGACAGATGTAGGAGAGGAAAAACCACAAGAGGAGAATCAGTGGGATTTTGTTTAGACTCAATGACAATTTGGATTTGAAATATAGATAAATTCTCCGGACAACTAGATGGAAGGTATTACACAACTGGTCTTGCTGCTTTGCTTTGGGAAACTGGTTGAGGTTAAACTTAAAGCATTTTGACGAAAGAAAGACTCAAAACCAGTTTTGACTTACAGGTAAGAAAGCACACAAGTGTCCAGTGTACAGATGAAAGATCCTGCTTCGACTAGTAGAGTTCAGCTTCACCGTTCTGAATTTACCTCTTTGGATATACATGATGTTACTTCAGAAGGTAAAGATGAAGTGAGAGCTGTGGTGTTCCTTGGCCGTCATGCCCACTGAGGAGGAGGAGGACTCTGGACAACCTGTGTGGCAGTCCGTCCTGCTGTTTGGCTGTAAGGGAATGATAGAGGGAATCATTGTCCTGTTGTTTCTCTGGCTGCTGGTGCAGGTGCTCTTCACAAAACAGCATGAAGGTAAGGTAGATCTAACCGACATGCATGCTTGATACGTGTTTGTCAGGCAAGCAGTAGACAAGTTGTCCATTCAGTCTGAGATTTCAGATACAAGTACTGCAGTACATGTCTGTTCTGTACAATTTTGTTACTGAACACTGACTTTCTACGGATTAAATTGTTTCCTTTGTTTGCGGATTACGACTTAACAGTTGTTCCGACATTTGGAATGATAGTTACGGATTAAAATGCTGTTCTAACCCTCTTCTGTATCTTCAGTGCACTTGCAGATTCTGCTGAGTGTGGGTTTGGTGGTCCTGTGTTTTTCCCTTGTCCTGGGCTGCATCATTTGTTGGGTAAAGACCAGTCATAAACCACCTGAAGGCAAAAAGGCTGTGAGGACACCCCCTCCTCCTGATTCTGTGGATCATGTTACTGTGGCTTTGAGTCCTGCTCCTCTATCTGGAACCACATTTACCAAATTGCAGTGCGAGAGGCCAGAAGGAGATGTTCAAGACTATCCATCTGCTTTCGAGAGCTCTACACCATCAGATGATGAGTTGACTGCTGTCTCTGAGGTTAACAAGTCATGTTTCCAAATGAGACGGCTCAGTTCACCATCAGTCTCCATCAAGCCCATGGACAGTGGGCGCTCCTCTCTCCCCTCTTTCCCAAGACTAAGTCTTCTCACAAAGACCCGAAAGGTTCTGGAACGACACTGCACCGTGGCTGGAGATAGTTACTTGTTTAGCGAACACAGAAGACTGACGATTCCCAACCTACGATCACCCTGTGCCCTTTCTCCACTTCAAACCCAAGGTCTACTACAGGACGAACCATTACTTCCTAACTACGGTTCAAATTCTTGCAGTAAGACTACAGATCCCTTCTTGCACTTTACCTTGACCTTCTCTTCAACACAGAATACACTCACTGTATCCATAGTGGGTATAACCGGAGCAGTCCTTTGTCTAGAAGAAGTGACTGTCCAGGCCAAGCTGCCTCCACTTTGCCCTGGACCTCTGGATATATCTACCCAGGATTACAACCTTAGCTCTGGACTCTCTAAAAAGAATTTGGTTATCAATGTTGGATCTCTACAGGCGCTTAAGGGTTGCACGCTCAGGCTGGCTATCTTCATGCAGGGTAATTCAAAGACACCCTTATTTGAGGAGCTGGAAGTTTGCTGTGGTAGTCTGGACTGGACAGCAGACAGGCCTGTAAACTTCATTAGAGAACTAAGGCAAGTCGTGGACAAGTCCAAGGACAATTCATAGCTCCTGCTATGAATATAGTTTTAAACGTTAACCCAAAAACTTCAAAGACCTACACCTTGTGTTCTCTTTCGAAGAACAAGAGTGGTTCATTTTTTTATTTAACTAGCTGAACTTTAATTGTAGATCGACATTGATGTCCCTCCCAGGAATACAGCCTCCCAAGAATCAGAAAGAGGTCACAAGGTCTTTGGTCAGCTTTTCATCTTGTTGTAGTACCAGATTGTGGTTCATTGGCTGAAATTCCTCAGCCTAAAAGCAGACAATCTTGCCAGCCTGACTCCAGGTGAGATTACAATAAACTGTTCTCACCCTTTCCCAAATGGTACCCTTGTCCTAATATCAGTTGGGCTTATAGCTATACAAATTTATAGATCATATTGACCTCTCTGAATTCCACAACAATGGAATTCTCAAAAGGGGCATTGAGAGCATTCAAAAACACCATTCTGAACCCTAAAACGGGGTTCATCAAACCCTAGAGGGCTAGAGCTTAGCTCTAACCCCAACTAAATACTTCCAAACAAGTCAAAGTATTAAGAACTACTTTCAAATGGCACCATGGAGTTAAAACTGGGATTGATCCTAAAGTCCACAAAAGGGACTGCCGTAAAAAAAAAAGTATTTTCTCTGAAGAGTCTTCCCTAAAATTATAAACAGGATACCTAACTGGGGTAGCCAACCCTGTAATAAACCAGCTGGTAAGAGCAGCGCATGTAAACCTCACTCCCTTAAACTGAAGGGTTTCAAAAACGTGAATTCCACACACTAATTTCACACACAAAAAAAAAAAAAAAAAAAACTTAAAATGTCAAGAGTTGCATACTGTTCAAGTATAATGTGAAATAGTTCCCAGAAAACAGTTTAATGTCCTGAGAGGGCAGGAAAGCATATTGCACTACAAATCCCTCCTATCAGATAAATGGATACCTTTGTCATGATACAACGTCATGTCTGCCATATGCATACGGCAGGTCCTGCTTACATGACTGTTATGTAAAAGCAAGGGGATTTATCCATCATAAACTAAGCCTAAATGTTGGCTTTTAATGTTCGGGATTAAACGCTTGTCTTATGAGAGCCAAGATCCGCAGGAGATCAGCCTATTTTAATGACATTGTAGTTTAATCCCCCTCCCTCTTCAATCCTTCAGACAGCAGTCCGATCCCTTTCATTTCAGACCTGCTCAAACCTCAGCAATGGGAGGTAATGGCCATGAAGCCAGTTATGAGCATTCATCTATAGCTAATGCACATGAAATCTCATGTGTCGTACAACTACATTTTAACACTGGTTTTGATATTAAAGTATAGAGAATCACGGATATGTACATGCTTTTAATAGACTACATGTTGCTGATTTGGCAGGTTTTTTTTTTATATATTTTGTCTTTTTCTTTTGGCAGAGATGCCCCTGCTCATTGTCACTGAGTGACACGGGTTCCTGTTGGTTTTGAGGCCAGTGAAGAGGAATAGATTCATTGTGAAGCACAAGTCGTACAGAAACTGTGAAACATCACGTTTTCAACCACAAGTGCAAAATGAAAAGCTGACAAGACCTCAGATCTGACCCAACCACAGACAGATATTAGTTACCTTTATTATACTGCCATTCTGTATCCCATGTTAGAAGACATTTTTGATGGAATATCTTTAACTAAATAATATAATTAATTATTATGTATGTATGTACAGATGTATGTATTAGTAAAATCATTTATCCCTAAAAAAACCTCTAAACTCAAACTGGTATTTAAGATAATAAAGAGTCAGTATTTGTAGAAACATTAGATAATGGCAACTATAGACCGCTTCATATGACGTTCATTAAAAGTTGTTTTAAACGCTTGAAGTCTAAACATCAATACTGAAAATCTGGCAACATGCCTTTAGTAACAGTACTGTGCAATTCATAATAAACTGCAATTAAAAAAGAAGCTGTCAGTGCAGTATGGATCACTCCAGACGCTGGCTCCCCTCTCTTCTTCAAATGGACCCTTCCGTATCTTCCAAATCTGAGCCGCAAATCTCAACCGGCCTTGCACGGAACGTTCCATCACTGCAGCCCAGGGGAAATCTGTCCTGTTGTAAGTTTGGTTGAGGAGATATTACTTTGGCTGGACCAGCAATACAGAAAAGAAACATAATAACATCACAATGACTGCAGAAACTAAAATAGTAGGACCCCACACAAATTTACAAGAAGTTGAACTTCTTGAATTTTTCCATATTTGACTAAACTGATCCCATTTTTCACCTTCAAGCTGATTTTCATTGCTCTCTTTTAGATTTCTAATTGCATCTCTCACTGCTGACATCTGCGAGAGAAGTAAGTGTGGGAGTTTTCAATGTTGTTGTTTTTTTAATTCACCAAGTATTAGACAGGGTTCACTGATTTTAATAATATCGTACCACATCACTAAAGCTGTTTATCCCATTGTGCTTCTATTTTAAGTGCTTCAAGGATAAATCAACTACACAACATTTGGAAGCTCATTCAATACAGGGTTGCTGATGTGTTTTATCCCTGCTTCTGACCACATCTCCGCAGACGCCCTCCTGCAACCCTAAAAGCTGCTTATGTGCCCCTTCATCCCAGCATGCTATTCGATTAAGACAAAATGTGAGATCAGGACACTCCAATTAGAGTCTATGACCTGATGTGCTTATGCATGGAGTTGTTTGGGTGTAAAACTTCCCTCTCAGAGATTTCAGTGATTTAGAAACAGAATAATTCAATTAAGCATCTAGTAAAAATATCACTGGTAGTGCAGGTTTTATAAATGTTTTTATTGCAGCTATAACATACCTGGGTTGTCTTGCTGTGGTTCTTCAGATTGGTGGGCTGTTTGTGCTCCTCTGCTCCCTCTAACTTTGTTGATCCCGCCTGAGAGACTGAGATCTGGGGTGAAGACCTCTTTGCTGCCCACTGCTGGAGATCTTGCTCCAGGTTCTGTGTTTTTCTTCCCTGATGGTTTAATGTGTCAACAGCATTCCAGTTCTAAATGTGTCACACAGCTGTTATTCATTTCCGTATTAAAAGGGTAAAAAAAAAAAAAAAGAGGTATTCGTTATTTGAAAATGATGTAACTATAGAAGGTTTTTACCTTAGTACTTGTAGCATTTTGGACCCTGCTGTTGACCAAACCAGATCTTCTTGTGAAAACTGGAGACCTAGCACACATATCAAATACGTAATTTTTTTCTTTGTCAAATGTCAATAAAATTTGATTTATAGCCTCTCCTCCAAGGTGCATTTTAATGTCCGGTCCTGTCAAATGTGAATTATGACACTGGGAAAATTCCAGCGTTCCCACCCCCACTCTTCCTGAGCCTGGATTCATGCAGATCTACTGAGTAAGAGTTAGGAGCAGGGTTACTGTAGTTTTATATATATAACAACAACAAATGACAAAAAGCAATAATAAAACACAAAAAACATATTTTTTATGAATGCAACATTCTCAAATATAACTTTTCTTTCAAATACTTCTGGTTTCCAGTAAGACTCCCAGTTAAAACTTTTTTTTTTCCTTTTCTTTTTGGATAAAAAAAAAAAACTGTGGTTGAAGGATTTGCTTCAAATCGATAAGGAATGATCAATAAAATTAAGTCAGATAAACCCTAACTGATTGTGCAGAATAATGTGCCCATTCAGTGTCTGACCATCCATTTCATGGATTCACTTACTGATTCCTCCACAGGTTTCTCCACAGAAGGAGGGGGAGGGGAGAATGATGGAGCCTCAGAGTCTGGAATTTCCCCACAGTCTAATTTTTATATAAGAAGAGGTGGAAATAAACCCGGCTTGGGTTGGAAGATAATGAATCAAACTGACAGACAACTGACAGTGTTTATGCTGTTCTACTGACCTCTCTCCACGCTGCTCTCTCTCTCTGAACAGGCTTTTCAGCTGTAGCACAGAAAGACAGACAGGAAGTAAACAATATAGCACTTTTTCTGATGAAGTGTTTTACTACGGACATGGTGCAGTACCTGCTCGGTGACCATCCTCCTCTGTTGGTCTGGATCTACAAGGTCTGAACGCGCTGGTTTCTGTTTTTTAGTCTCTAACAGAGACTCTTTCTCTGTTTTGCCCTATAGAATGAACTATCAATGAATAAACACACTAACACACGTGTGCCATCAAACGTCAGTTAGTACCTGCTGGGGAGCCTCAAGATCCTGCAGTTTTTGTAGGGCTCTGTCTCTCTCCTGCTCAAGCGTTTCTGCTCGCCTTTTGCTTTCTAAAGCCAAAACATTAAAAGCCAAGTAAGAGGCAGGGAAGGTTTAGCTAACACATTCCTGTTGTACAAAATGTGCATTTTTCAGTTATTTTGGCAAGAACATTTCTCCAGTACGCAAGGGTGCAATAGAGTCAACTACAAACTGCTGTACTTTTAACAAACAGGTCAACAGTTTCAATTGATTTTAAGTTTTAAACTACTCTGTCAGCTTTATAGCAGATGCTAATGCTAGTAGGCTATCGAGCCCCTTCTAATGTGAATGCTACACACACTTGCACTGTGTTTTCAATTTGACGCAACAACATGTAAAATATAATGCTTTAATATACATTTTTGGACTTTACTTAGTCTTCGCTGTTGAAAAAACAGCTGGGTATGCTTTGAAGCTGGGATGCTGGTTTAAGCTGGTCCTTTGCTGGTTTTTTGCTTCTTTTTATTTTATGTTAAACTGGTCGGACCAGCTTAAGACGAGCATATGACCAGCAAAGTACCAGCATAATCTAGCAAAGGATCAGCTTAAACCAGCATCCCAACTTTAAAATATACCTAACCTGGATATGCTGTTTTTTTTTCAACAGGGTTAGCATGGGGAAATACCTTCTAGCAGGGCCTTCAGTAAGTCTAAGTCCTCAGGACTGCATTTACTGACCACTTCCTTTCTCGACAGAACACTTTTATGTCCGGAAATCTGCCCGAGGTAAGAGACACAAAGACGTGTGACACTGAAACCTCGTCAGATGAATCTGTTTTGTCGTGGCTGTCGTTGTACCTCCTGCTCCAGGGCGGATATCTTGATCTGAGTCTCTGCTTTCTCTCTCATCCTCTGTATTTCCAGGTTCTTCAGATCTTGATCCCTGTGGTAGAAACAGAAAAAGAGCTAATGACATGAAACCTTTCATATAGTTTATTAACAATAACCGCCTGCCTCCTGTTTTACTAGTTTTTGATAGCACTGCATGGTCATATTCCATGACTGTTAAACCCCCAACTGGAAATCAATGGTGTCCTTTGTCTTGATCTGAATTGTGCATCCTAAGGTCCTTAATCATTCATTCAAATATGGCAATAACTACCCACTTATGTTAACACTTGTTTTATATATATTGGACTGATACATTTGGCATAAATATATTGCTAATACATTTTAAGTATGTTTACAAAATGCATGTTCTCTTATAATTGCTCATTTATTTTTGGGCTCTATATATTTTTATATTATATAATATTATTAATCTAATCTTTCTTGGTTAAACATTACTTACACTATCAGATTTTTTTCCCATAACATTTACAAGTATAAATATATCTATATATATATATATATATATTTTTTTTTTTTTTTTTTTTTTTTTTTTTTTTTAATGTATGTGTATTATGTATATTTATTATGTATATATACAGTATATATTTATAAACACATGCATGTAAATATTTCAGAAAAATATATTAAATATATTTATTTATAAAAAAATATATGAATGTAAATATAGAAATGTAAATATTTTCACAATTCATACTGTATGTGTGTGTATTTATATTTACATAATAAATATTCACAGTACACACATATAACTTGCGTAAACTAAAATGTATAAATATATATATATTATTGTAAAATATTTAAGAGTTTCTTTTAATTTCCCATTTACTAAGCATATATTTGAAATATGCATTTTGGTCGGAAAATAAATGTTTAATATTATATTATATTATTATTATATCATTATTTAAATAATATAAACGTTTTTTTTTAAATGGGAATGATTATGAGTAAAATACACACACTTTTCTTTAATTTCCTGATCTCTCTTTGCAATAAGCTGCTCCAACCTCTGGACCTCACCGCTGTGTTGTGACACCTGCACAAAAAAAATCATATCTCTGTTAATCGCATCAGTCAATCAATCAAGATGACACTCTGTCAGGTTCTGCAGGTCCCACCTGATGCTGAGCAGTCAGTGCCTCCAGTTCAGTGTCTCTGATCTTCCGCATGTCCCTCACCTTCACCAACTCAGACACCTTGGATGTTACATTTTTAACATTGGGAGATTAAAATGTATATTATACATATAAATGCATATTATATCTTTATTCATAAGGGATTTTTGACTAAGAACAAAGGACATACAGAGCTACCCATGAGTCTCTGCTGCACTTGGCTTTGGTCTCTCTGTTTTGAAACTTCAGGATCTAGCTGTAAGACAACTTAAAGATATACTAACATACGACACAGTAACACTACACTCCACAAATGGTCACGTTAAAAAACACAAACAATAAAAGCAAAAGTTACGTTGTCATTCACTCTCTGTTGACTCTTGAGCTCATCGAGTTCTGCTTGTGTTGAACATAACGTCATCGCCACATCCATCCACCTCTCGTTCCAGTGAGCCGCCAGTTTCCTTAACTCCTCCCTTTCCTGTTCAAACCCGACCCTCATTTGCTGTTGCTCCTCCTCTTTATGCTTATACCCTGCCTCCAGGATTTGGAATTTTTTTTCCAGGTCTTGACATTTGAATTGCATAGTCTGGTTTTCTTGTTCGAGATTGTCCTGCAATTCTCTGTGTATATAGAATTAATAACCTGGATCAGTGCCGAAATCTGTGCAATCAATGAAGTTAAATAATGGACAGATGCGTCCGACCTGTGCTGGCAGCATCTCTCTCCCAGCTCTATCATCTTCACATGAAGTCCATCATCAAATGTTTTCCTCAGTTGCTCTTTCTCTCCTATCAGCTGCAAGCGCTCAGTCTCAAGTGCCGCGATCTGATTGGTTTGGATCAGTTTCTCTGCTTCCAGCTCGTGAAGCTTGTTAAGAGTCGCCTGCAGTCTCTCTGTAGCTTTGGTCAGATCAGACAAAAGCTTTTCGTTCAACTGAAAATCCAAAGCAGTCAGAAAAGGGTTGTTCAGAATAATTCAGAACAAACTAAATAAAAATAAAAGGGTTTAAAAAAAAAACGTAATTATTCAGTTATATAATATTAATATAATTATTTTATATATTTTTTTATATTATTTTAATATTATTATTTTAAACAGTATCTAAAATAATAGGAATTCATATAATATTATATAATAGAAAATAATACAATAGTATAGAATTCGTGCTGTGAAACGATTAATCACGTCTAAAAAACGTGATTACATAATATATGTAAACTATAAATAATAGTTTAAAAATCTGTTATCTTTATATATTAAATACACCTATTTATAATACAAATTATCTGAATTTAAATACAGTATGCATGTAAATACATAATGTAAATAATAAATATACACCGCACACATACATAAATTATGAAAAAAATATATTTTGGATACAATTAATCATGATTAATCATTTGACAGCACTAAATATATAATATAATATAATATAATATAATATAATATAATATAATATAATATAATATAATATAATATAATATAATATTCTTTAACGACACACATGTATGATAGCACACCGACTGAACATGAAGTACCAGTAAAAAAAAAGACACTTGTTTTAGCACCTCCGGTTCACTAAAGGGGACAAAGTTGTAGGCCTCGGCCTAAGGGGGACCCCCGACCCTCAGGGTGTTTTTGTTTAAGTCTCCCCCTCTCCTCCTCCCTCTTCTCATCCAGTCCCTCCCCTCTCGTCAACCCACTGCTGTTTTGGAAGCCCGTTTTCAGGCATGGGGTCTGCCTCCCCCCGGGAGTCCCACAAACAAATGCTCTATGCTCTAAGCTTCCACAGCAGCTCCGATTCTCCCCACAGACCCGGGAGGTTAACGACGTGCCAGTGGAAAACATGACCACCTCCCCACCCCCTTATTCTCTTGCTACCTACCTTTCAATCTTTATTTATCCCAGTCAATCCTCGTGCTTGGCAACCAGTGAACCACTCGCACAGAAGTAAAGTGTGTAACTTAATTTTTAAGTCTTAAAGTGATCAGCTTCTTTAGATCATGTTGTGTCAAATAGTATTTTGCTTTCTTAGACATCCTTATACTATAAAACTGAAGCAGGGTTAGTGTTGTTTTTGTTGAACTAATTATAAATTGTAAATAATGTACATTGTATTGAGTGAGTAATACAACTATTTAAAATGGAAATTTAGTTATTATGTACTCATCCTCAAGCCCAAAACAACACTAAAGGGATTGATAAATATACATTTTAATATAGAAAACATTTTCAACTAGACAATGTAATGTAATGTAATGTAATGAGAGTAATTAATGACTGAATGTGATTTAAGTAGTTGTATTACTCACTTAATACTTTATAAAGTACATTATTTGTGACCCTAGACCACAAAACCAGTCATAATGGTCCATTATATATGGTCTATGGTCCAAAGCTGAACAAAAACGTTTTCATTGGTATATGGTTTGTTATGATAGGACAATATTTGGCTGAGATACAACAAATTGTAAATCGGAATCTGAGAGTGCAAAAAAAAAAATCTAAATACTCAGAAAATTGCCTTTAAAGTTGCCCTAATGAAGTTCTTGGCCATGCATTTTTCAATTACATTTGATATATTTGCAGTAAAATTTCTTCATGGAACATGATCTTCACTTTGGCATAAAAGGAAAAACAATAATTTTGACCCAAACTATGTATTTTTGGCTATTGATGTAAATATACCCCAGCGACTTAGGACTGGTTTGGTGCCCCAGGGTAACATTTACATTTTACCATTAGTTCAACGTAAAGAACATCAAAACCCTGCTTCTCTTTTACAATTAAAGGATGTCCAAGAAACCAAAATGCAGTTCGACACAACATGGAAGCGCTGATCTAAAAAGAGGGTAAAGCCTGTCTATATCTAAGTACTCAAGATAAATATTAAAGCATCCGCACACTAAAGATTAAAGCGTGCAGCCATTTTGGAGCTTGGGTTGACAATTACCCTTTCTCGTTTGGTGATTTGTAACACAAGCAAATCCTGTTATCAGCAAATATAGCACATGGCTCACACACACTCAACTCCAACCCCAAACATCGGCGTAAGTGGTGTTTATGGTCTGTAACGAGAACAACAAAATAAACACTGGGTAGTTCGCACCGGTACACACAGCCAAGCTGAGTGAGTGAGAGAGAACGACAGAAAGGGAGATTTCACAATCGGATGAAAGCTTGTTGTTGTTGTTGTTTTTATTAAAAAAGTAATTTCCAATCTTAACCGTAACGCAGTATTTCATTAAAGACATTGGCAGTTGTTGTTATCAGAGGTATTGTTGTGAAAGTCAGTCCTCATCTGACCCATGTGCTTCCACCGGGGCTGAACCTGTTATCCACAATGCCTACATCACACCCAAATTCCCAGTCTTTGGCAAGATTCCCACTCACATTGTGCCGAATCATGTGGGCCTGCTGCTGTTGCCATGGGGACATGGTAACCTTGCCTCAGACCTGGGGGTGGTGGAGAGATTGAGGTTGTCATCCCTGACAGTATGCAGAGCAGAAAATAATGGCGAGATGACGCATCAGATGATATCTCGGAAAGAAACAATAGAGGAATGCACTGAACAATTACTGGCAGACAAGTTTGGGAAAGACATTGTAGACTTGGCAAGGCAAAACCACGAACTGACAAACAGACAATGCCGCTGACAAGCACAAACTGTCAATAATAGAAAGACAAAGATGCAGAAAACAGATGAAGCTTAAGTTTGAGAGTCAAACTTGAGCTGCGCTTAAGTTGTTGACTTGACACTTGACCTGATCGCTGTCAACAGCAAACGTCTTTGTGTCTACAGGGAGATGTTTGAGCAGAGAGACACTTTTTGCATTAATATGCATTTATGTCTGAAACTAGGGAAACTCCTACAAATACTTATTCAATAAAGTGAGTCACAAAATAAATCTCTAATTTTAGTGCTAATTTGTGTCTTTAATAAATCCTGACAATTTTTTAACACCAAATGAGTGTTTGCATTGATGCAAGCTGATGGTACATCCGTTCCTTAAAATGTTGTTATAAGAATGAATCTCTTATTTAACGTACAAGGGGTGAAACATTGGTTATGGTTTTGTAAATCCATCTTCTAGAGAGGTGTACGACATTACTGTCGCCGCAGGAGGATTGTTGTCATGAATGATAGTTATTTCCTCCATGTACCTTATTTGGTTCAACTCACAATGATGCAGCTCATCTAGTGTTACAGTCATCCCTATTTGAAATCTTTCTCTATATCTGTATTATATCTGTATGTCTGTGTGCCACATAAAGCTCTATAATGATGTTAGTTCAACCATTAGTTGAAATTATACAATCGCTTACTCTTATGTTGTTCCTAACCTCTGTGACTTTCTATCTTTCGTGGAAGACAAGATATTTTGGAAAATGCATGTTCAGTATAAGACAAAAAGGCTTTGCCGCAAAAAGGACACCCTACTGGTTTAAAAGAACCTTAGAGCAAGTAAATAATGACAGAATCAAATGTGAACGTGAACTAATGTGAATAGTTCAAAGTATAAGTAAACTATTTTACACAAAATTTAAAAAAAAAAAACGTTTCTAAAATTTCTAAACAAATTGCACATCAGGCACATTTTATGGCTTATATGGTATGTGATATACAAAAAATATAAATGCCATGCTCAAGGAGAAACAAAAAACTCAGGCCCAATCTGAGCACAAATATGTGATGTTTATATGGCTAAAAATTTGAAATAAAATTCTGGTAGCTTGTAATGTGCTTTTTATAAAGTACATGCATACAAATATTAGTTGTCACTATATCTTCCAGTAATATGTTTTAGAAGTTAAATGCTCAATCACCCAAAGCTCTAAACCTTGCTTGTTTCACTCCAATAATATTCAAATAATATAACAATGTTACATTTTATTCATTTTTATAATGTAGAGACTATCGTGCATCAGGCTTAAATCTTCATTTAGACATGTCAGTTCATGTGCTAAAAAAGTTTAGGTTAGTGGGAAATAAACTTAACTAAAGAGTAAAAGTGAATGTCGTAGTATTCTGACAGACGTCCTGTCACATGTGCTGAGCTTATGGAGTGATCAGTCAGTCCCTCACACAACAGAGGTTGCTCTGATGGGGCGAATCAGTTTGGGCTTGAGCCATACAGTTGGGTGGGGGTTGGAAGTAGGGGGGTTTGTTGGCAAGGTGAGGTTACGAGGCTCCAGTTGGTCCACTGGAGGCTGGCTGACTGATGGGCAGGGGGGGGGGGGGGGGGGACATAGCCAGTCTGGCCTGGGCAAAGAGGAGAGGCTGGTGGGAATGGCGGAGGGGTGCTGGACCCTGGCCCAGAGTGGTGACTGCCTGTCTGTCCAGGCGCTGGGCCACTCCAGCCTGCTCCCCCAGGCTCCTACCCCTGAGTGGGCATTTCAAAGGGATATGCCTGCCCTCTCTCTTCCAATCACACTTTTGCCCTAGCTCTCTCTCCCTCCTTTGCCTTGTTCCTTCTCAGTCTTTATCTGCGACTTGTTCGCTCTTCCTACGGCTCTTGAGTATCCGTCATTTAAAATGACATTCATTTCCACGTAATTGATTCACCGATCCCAAATGACGCATGCTGCATTAATATGTTCTACTGTAACCTGCCCGATCTGTTTGATTTCGACCCATTCATCAGACTCTGACCAATCGCACTGTGGGGCAGAAAGCTAGAAAGAGAGTGGTCTGGAAGGGAGAGGAGGAGGGATGGAGTTGTACCGCTACACTGGACCCATCTGCCCGATGTCTTCCCCTGCTGCGGAGCATGATGTTGCTCCATGACTCGATGGCTCCACCATGGTGCTGACCATTATGCTGCTGCTTTATTGAACTGTGCCCCAGAAGCTCCACAGCAGAGACCGCATTGATTTCAGAGCAACTGAGCTGTTCTTCCACTCGCCACATTTGTAGATGTCATTTTATATGTTTATGACTCCATATGAGTCGCATTAGGTTTTAAAAATCAGGGTAAAATGATTGTAGACACTCACAAGGTCCATGCCAAATATGTTTATTACACAACATCCAGACAGTTTAATGATAGGAAAATTCATAAGCAGGGTTGTTTTATTAAAAGAAGATTTATATTATATTACAAAAAAAAAAAAATCTTTTCATTTTTTCCATTGCTGGAATATAAATATTAATGAATAGTTTATTTGCAAAAGCATACATTTTTTGTTGTTGTTTAAAAAAAAAAATCTGTTTTTTTATTATGTTATCATGTTTTACTGTGTTAGTTGTTTTATATATTTAAAATATATTATATAATATACTTTTTAGGTGACACTTTATTTTAAGTTGTGATTCTCTATTAACTATGATATTTGCCTCAATAAACTCCAAATTTGTGATTACCAGTTAGTAAGGTAGACGCAGAATGTGTGCTTTATAAGTACTAACAATGGTATTTTACGTTTGGAGAAGTTTGATAGACTTTTAATGATATTTCTTATTTGTCCGCAAGTATGTAAACAAATATGTAAGATATAAAAGCCTTGCAAATTCAAAGCATCACTTAGTCTAAGCCAAATATGAGCAATTCCAAAGAAATAATTTACCTTAAAATGATAAGTTTGCATTCTCGCTTTCAAGAGAAACGCTCATTCTGCAAATGACATTAAAGCAACAGTAAATATATCAGGCTGCAATTGATTTGACCGCTCTATTTTTCTAGGGAGCTTCTGTCAGTTCCTGAGCTACCTATCCTCCACCTCCCCTGCCAGTAATTAATGTGACTCCTCCACACCCTCTGTCCGCTCCTCGTCTCCCACCTGGCATTTTCCGGGCAGTAGGTCTAGTGAAATTCCTGCATCCCTATTGCCAGCCGCAAGGCGGTAACCACTGGGGTTTCTGAGAGTGTTCCCACCCCCAGCACACACACACACACACACACACACACACACAGCCTGTCCTGTCCCAGTCTGCAACTCTGACAGACTCTACATTCTTTTCAGCAGTATTGGTTCCCTATGGTAACCAGGAGAGCGGCGAATGGTGACCTGTCAATTTAATGTCGAAAATAAATACTTTTCTACATGAAATGCGTCCAGTTCAGTACTCTAATATACAACAATGGATCAAATACTTCCACAGAAAAAAATATAAATGACTCTGCAGTATATCAGTGTAGTCAAATAAAATTATTTTCAAATATACAAGATAAGTCATCATGTATTTACCATAATTATTAGGATGATGATTTCATGTTCCATATATTTTGTAAATTTCCTACCATAAATATATGAAAACATCATTTTTGGTTAGTAATATGGTTATCTAAGACTTAAAAGCTTAAAAGGTTTTTAGCACTCTCAGAGTCCAGATTTTCAAATTGTTGCATCTCAGACAAATATTGTCCAATCCTAACAAATCATACATGAAGGGAAAGATTATTTTTTTCAGCGTTCAGATGATGTATGAATCTTAATTTAAAAAAATGTACACTTATGACATATTTAAGTCAAAATAAACCAGTTTAGATGCAGTCTTTATAATTAATTTAAGAATAAAGGTAAAATATGTGACTGCAAATTTTTTAATATTTAGCATTTAAGATGCTGAATGTTCTCAGTTTGGCATTTTTGAATCACTGGAACGGAAGTTTTAGGGGAACGGTTTGTTAACTTCTTATAAGCGCATACACAAGCACGCACACACACAGGCAGACGGGTCTTGTGTTTACACTCCTAATTGGAGGGGAGGGTTCCAGTTGACAGACAAGCCCTTAGAGATACACAATTGCAAAAAAAAAAAAAACAGCTGCCAGCCTGTGGCTGGAGGGGTAGCTGACTGCAGGCTGGAGCCGGGACAAGAACATGGCAGGAACTTGATGAGAACGTAATGGAAACATCCAACTGACAGAATTATGAGAGTCCTAACAGACAGCCTCCACTTTTCCTAAAGAGATAAAAACAGGTAAAAGACAATGACACTAGAAAAGAAAGGAAAAGAGATTTCTACAGGAAGATTAAAAAAAGATATTTGCATAAAAAATAAAGAAAACCTTTTGTGCATTACACATAGAAAAGAGGAGAGAGATGCATGTGAACTGGCAGTGTGTGAGACAGCAAGACGGTACAATTTGGAGTCTAAGTATTGGTGTATGAACAAGCGTGCCAGAATGTCACTCAAAACAAAGTGGGGTTTGGACGGGGCACAAGCAAGGAATGCTCACCCCATATGGGGGCTCGTCCTCAACTCGCATGCCTTTCAAATTGGGTGCAGGGTTAATTATATCACATAATTAAAGACTCAATAATGGTAACGTGCGTATTGGAGGATGGGTGCTTACAATTTGGCTTGGGGACAAAATAACACTAATAATTGTTATATCAGATCACCTTTTATCCACCCTTGTGTCATTCCAAACTTAAATGATTTTCTTTCTTTTGCAAATATTTTCAAAAATGTTTCCACTGTTTATGCCCATACAGAGAAAATCAGGGAAGTCTGAACAAAGTAAAAAATACACGTATAGGTCACATAATGAGAGTGAGTAAATGATGATAGCTTGAACATTTACTATCCCTTTATTTTTAGACTTCTTTGACACAAATTGAAGTTTCAATAAGAGATTATTTGAATCTATATTTTTATGATCATTGATCCTTTTAAGTCAATGTTACTGGTGTTTGAGTCTAAACGTGATGCATAAACAGACACACCTTTACCTGCAAGGCAAGATAGAAAGGGGGAAAAAATCATAAATAGCCATTGCTTGTGCCTGTTTGGTGAATTTATTATGGGGATTTCACAGCCAACCTCACAATAGAACATTTCCTATATGTGATCTTAGGGTCTTGCAGACTACAAGAAAGACATCCAAGCATTTACCACATAAAGCCTGAATAAATCCGACCCTCTCTGTTCCTGTGCCTTTGAACTCAGAGAGAGGCGAGAGAAGTGAAGCACGCACTGCAGGGCAGGTTCCATCGTACACCTCATGCCCTTTTTGCTTTTCTCAATGCAATCCATGTAATAAAGCTATCGAGTGTTATCATTATTCGTTTGGAAAAGTGAATTTGACTCAATTGCATTGCAAGTTCTTTGAAGATCTGAGTTTGCAGATCTTTCACCAAGTTCACCTTGAGGGCCTTTGTATTGTGTGTGTGTGTGTGTGTGTGTGTGTGTGTGTGTGTGAAAGTGTGAGAGCAAGAGCACAGAGAGAAAAGCATGTTTATGCATGACTGAAAGAACGTTTAGTGTCCCCTTGTGTACTTGTTTGTCCTTGTCAGTATGGTGGAGGGCTTACTTTGCCTCATATTGATGACTTGAAGGGAAGAATCGGTTTTAATTGAATCCATTTGTTTGCTGCTTGGCCCCTGTGTAAACAGCAGACAAACAATTACAGTAGTGATTAATAACCGTTAAATATTTTCTGAAGATACCAAATGCATCACGCATATGCACACAATTCTATCTTAGTTTTGCGCCTCTTTGTGCACTAGTTGGAGGCTTTAAAGTGTGTTTATGTTCAACAAAACTCTTGTTTTAAAACTTGTGTATTTTATTTTTAAAAAATAATTAGTATGCATGTTTTTGTTAATAAGTGTAAAAGTAATTATACATAGACTTAATTTAAATGGTCTCTCTCTCATCTCGTCTCTCTTTTTTTACCCCAGTCTGTTTCTATATGTAGATCGCAGTGACCTTAGTGATCTTTTGAAATGTACTGTGCAATCATCCTCCGTTTCTCCCCACCCTTTCCGATCTGACATCTTATTTTCTCGGACCGTGATGCGTAACATTTAACCCCATTTAAGTTTGCTGTACCTTACGGGAAGATGTGGCACACTGGAAATTATGAATGTCAATAAAGATCAAACGAGCTCTTTTATTCATAGTAATTACTTTGTGCAAATATACCTTCACGTTCAAGTGTTCCTCTCATCAAAAACGACTGTTATCGCATTTAAACACTGTCACAATTATGTCAAATCAGAGAAATATTTAGGGAGAATATTAAAGCAAGTTCGTTTGTAATGTATCATGCTAAATGATGTCCATTCAACCATGTCTAGGGTTTCAATCTAAACTCAAAACCTTGTCAAGAAAAAAATCACAATATATTTAACACTGGAAGATACCGCCAAGTCAAACGTTCGTTTAAATGAATCAACAGTCTTTTTTTATCAATCCAACAATTTCAGAGTAAGTGCAAGATGGTGTTATAATTGAAAAGCCAATAAAGATCTTCTAATCTTCAGCTGTTAATAAAACTGTGAAGAAACTGATCCTTTCCTACTGCGCTCCTCCAAACATTCTCATAAGATAACATCAGATGATGTCCACTTTGCATTTGCCCACCAGTGCTTGCAAAACATTTGGACCAGCGGGGGAGACAGAAAGAGAGATTAGTACTTTAATGATGTTTTAAATATTTTTAGTAGTAGTAATGGATATGTTATAAATATTAAAATAACATAGCTACTATATTTTATGTCATTTAAATATTATTATTGCAGACTATTTTGTTTGACTGTATTGTATTATATTAAATCGTTTTTTCATTGGGGATGGTTAATTGTAAATGTAATATTCAGTCATTTTAAAAAACAGAACGTAGTAATAATATACTAGATACTGTTACATGCTCAGCGTTAGAAGCCAAATAAACGTTTAATGTTGCAACTCGCCATTCAACCAAAGTGGAGATTAAAGGGAAGGGTGTCATTTACTGGGATTGCGCTGTTGTGGCCACAGGCGCGAACACGCATTGCTCTTTTTCACTTTGACAAACCACAATTCCTTTAAAGATGAGAGTTCCCTCCGGACGCGGGGCGTTTAGAATTTGATAAATAATTTAGCAGTTTAAACAGCGAGAGGCGACGCTGGGCGAGATCCCAGCGATAAAGGCACGCGGGATGATGGTGGATGAAACCTCGTTTATTTATCATAGCTGTGACTTGCGTGTTACTAAATAAATTACACAGCGCGTTAATATAACGTCAAGCGCGCGCTCCTGAATTCCACCCGTCTAAAAATCTGCAGATAGGAACTTTTCAAGTGTTTCTAGCTCCCGATCATCTTTAAATCCTAAACGAAGAACCGCAAAACTCCATCATTTGTCCGTGTTTTTTTATGTTGTTTATTCAGATGTTCTCGTAGTCCTACACGCACAGTTATCATTTTGGTTCATCCTGTACATGAAGCGAGGCAATTTGCGTTGAAAGATTCATTTTTCATTCAATTTCGAGCACAAAGAACTCCAAAAGCGCTTGAAGTGAAAGACATTGTTTATAGATGTTCACAACAGTACGTGGCAGGTGGATGTGGGGAAATATTAGCAGGTAAATCACCAGGATAATGGTGGCTGTCATCGTCTCCAGGACATTCCACAATAGCAGGTGCACAACTGAAGCTTTCCATCCTGTCTTCGAGTGTAAAAGTTTTTTTGTTTTGTTTTGTTTTGTTTTTCTGCATCTGTAACCCAAGGAAAGATCACACTCGATTGATGGGACGCCATTCCAATATATATATGTATCATATCAAACAACCAATTATAGGCGAATAGTGTACTAGATAATATTCTTACTGGAATTACACAATAGGAACTTTTAATTGTTTTTGGGTTTAATTTCTCGAAACGGCATCATCCAATGCAAATAAAAAAAAGAGAGGAATAAACTCAAGTCTCACTGAAAACACAACCATGATGGCACATCAAATTGTTGTTATTATTATTATTATTAAGTAATAGTTGTTGTAGGTTATATAATTTAGTAAACAGGAAAATACCCTAACCTTAAAAAACAATACAATTAATAATAAAAATTGCACCATTTGCTATAATTTATGCTTTAATAAAATCATGCAGAAAAAAAATATTATATTTAAACAGAAAAGTAATAAGAACGTCCTGATCCTTGTGAATGATCATATGGATTGAAAATTATAGTTTGCCATAATAAGAATAAAATCTGACGGTATAATGACAAACAACAATAATAGTGGTAGTTGCATTGATAAACAATAATAGTCATTCTAATAGTAGGTAGAATGTATTCATAAATTATTTTAATTATAAAAAGTTGCATTTTATTTAAACATATCTGAGGTGGATTCAATTAAACAAAAAAAAGAAGCATGCGTTAAATAACAATGATCTTTGTTCATTTGTTGCTCACCGTTGTTCATTTGTCCGCGCGTGGCGAGTCACCCGGGCGCTTGTCAGGTTCTCCTCTTCTCAGGATATCTTCAAATGTATAGACTTAAAGCTGTTATGATACAGTCGGCTTTCCTCCCACACACAAGAATCCCGATAGACATGTCTAGAAGTGGGCATTGGCAACATGTCGTTTTTAACATTTCGAAAGCTCCCTAATTCACCTCCTCGTTGCGCTACTCCACTCTGGTTTCACGTGTATTCTACATGTCTTATAAAAGGCCCTAATCTAGCCCCATGGCAATGCGATGCTCTCATCTCTTGATGCATTTGGGTATATCAGCTTGAGCACTTGCAGTTTGAGCGTCATGTGGACGAGAGGACAGTTTTAAGGAATTAAGTCCCCGTAAATCCCTCCAGCTACGCAACAGAAATGCAAGAGGTCTGCGTGGATTCAAGCGTCCGCGTTTCTCCGCTTCAACCTAGCTGTTATATCATAACAATTATAGAACTGAGTGTACTGTTTTCACTCGTTATTAATAATCATGCACGAGTGGTAAGATTGCAAACTATCCCACGGTCACCAAGGGCCCAAAAAAATGTAATTTTTAAACAGATCAATCATGCAAAAATATAATTGCACTGTTGTTTTTTTTTTTTTTGTTTTTTTTGGGGGGGGGGGTTTTTAAAGATAGGAGTGTGAAAACTAAATATATTTCTTAACGCTATGAGTTAATGTTACAACATAAAATGACATTCCTTTGATTCTCAGAGATGAGAATGTGCTCCGCTAGGGCCTCGCTCTCATTGGCTGGAGAGTTTGCATCAAAAAGTAGCTGTCGACATTTGTTTCCCTGCAGAGGGCCCTGCGAGAGAAACAGACTCCAGTCCTGAGCTCTTCATTGGCCAGCGTGCTGTACAAATCAGACTCCAGCAACTTCAACCCAGAAGAGCAGCGAATCATAACCGTATGTGCTTTAATCTCTCTAAACCATTTCATCCGTTCTTCGCGTTTAGGCTTCATCATAACTCATTTGCTTCACAGTTTGATGAAAAGGATTCTATCTTGATGTCTTCGATATTTTTGTAACCATTTAGACGTATATTCGCTGTTGGACGTAAAACTTTAACGGACTTCGAATTGAATCCAGTGATTCAGTAAGTAGCCCGCCTCATGTAGTCGTGTGAAATGTATTTTTCTGTATTAGGATTTCGCGAACAGTTATTATTTATTATTAGGCTCATATGAATCGCCTACCGTTCTTGTGAAATGTAGGCTAAATGAATCTTTCTGTGCAGTCTGTTAATCTTTTTACAGCGTGTGCTTGTATTTTGTGAAATCCAAACAATTAGGCTAAACTAAATGCTACTTATTTCTTATTATTGATATTTATCGACACACGTCTTGATTTATGGTAGTACCCGTTTCACTTAAAAATAATAATAATAATTTAAATCAGCGTTTCCTGTTTTCTAGCTCATTTTAACCGTTTGGGTGAGCGACATAATTCAGCACACTGCTCTTATTTCTGATGAGGATATGAATACAAATAAACAAGGAGTACATAACATGCACTTTTTATTGCGTCGTTGCATGCTGCTTGATATATTTACCTCTTTCTTGAACAAATGCACATCCGATGATTATAGTCTCATTACCTTTTTTATTATTTCAATAGTTTGTTCTGTATCATGTCAGAGACACCGTTGAATTTAAGTGTCTGCGAGTGCATGTGTGTGCGAGCGCGCGCGCGTGTGATTTTTATTGTAGTCATGCACAGAATCAATGAGGCCAAACGTTCAGCTGAAGAGGTAGCGTCCAGTAATTAGGGAAGCGCGTGCCGCAAGGATTATCTCCTTAATTTATCAACAACAACATTTATCATAATTAATTCTTGGATGAGGTAATTACTATTGAGCGGCTGCGCAACTGGTAGACGAGGACTGTTTTAAGTGACAGATTGAGGGGCGAAGCCGTTGGATTAAAAAAAAACAACTTTTTTTGCAAAATAAGGCTGAAGTTTTTGTTTAATAATTCCATCATGTATTCAGAAGGGATTGTGATTTGGATGGTGCTGAACTTCGGTTAATTTGGAGTTTTGCTTGACCCAATGGCCTGTTATAAAAAAAACTTTTTTGTTTGTTTCATTAGGGCCCCAAAAATTTATTGGCGAATAGCCTAATCTGTTCGTTTGAGTTAAATTATTTTTTAAGTCTAATAAACTAATAAAATATATACGTCAGCAATCTATCTAGCAACAAAATATTTAATGCAACATCGAAAAATTAAAGTTGATGTATTGTTATATGTTCATGATCATTGCTGAAAAATGCCAACGCGCGTAATTTAAGGTTTTTAGCCTACTCTTTTAACTAATGTGAGTGTGGAAATAAGGTGGTTACTTTTGTCCCTCGCCAATGGAGCTTTTGTTATCAGCATTAGTTATCAGGCTAACAGTGGCCTTTGTCTCCACCAGTAGCACCCAATCAATGCTCTTACGCCTGAGACAATTAGCCGGGTTCCTATGCAAATTGTGTCTCGGGCTTGTGTGCACATTTGAACGACTGAGTTTTGTCTTTGTGAAGACTTGTTGCAATTAATAGATGTTACTTTTTGGGGTTGGTGGGGAGAGGGGAGGAAGGGGAGGGACGGGGGGCGTTTGTCAAGATGAGCTTCGTTCATCTCATGAGGACAGCTGGAGGTCTGGAGCGGCTTTAAGAGCACGTTGCGGTGTGGACGTGGTTTATTCGCCTATAAGTCACCGCAGCTAGAGGAACCCTGTTTCTATCTAATGACAGACGTTGAAACGACAGCCTCAGTCGCATTTAAGTGAACGCCTCTGTTTATCTTTCTCGTTTTTTGAAAACAGGGTTTTTGGTTTCACCTCCACCGCTGAAGACGTTAACAAGCTAGAAGCAGAAATAAGGCTAAGAAAAGAAGCCGGTGTTCAGCCTTCCGAATTTTCTCCAACTTTAACCCCCCACAACCATCTTTAGCATGATGTCGTATCTCAAGCAACCACCTTACACGGTCAACGGGCTAAGTTTAACTACCTCCGGTATGGACCTTCTGCACCCTTCCGTTGGATACCCAGGTGAGAGACAGGCTTCCGAATTATGCATTTTATGTAAAAGATACTTGAAATGTATGCAACCAACGATTTTATGCCTATTTCGTGATATTGTCACGACTAGCCGTGCGACTGGGTTGTTTAATGTACATAGTAGGCCTGGCTATTTGATTTATATGCTTTCTAGTCTCAAAATTCCACTTTCACTCAAGGCTTGTAGAGATAAAACTTATTATTCAGCGGTTATGTGTAGCTGATGCATAATTGAATTGTAGAGGTATGAGGCAGTTATGAATTTTGAAGTGCACAGCCTTTTTGCAAAAACAATCTCACACAATTCAATGTAGCTATATGGCGTGTACTTCGTAATAATTTTAAAACAAGTTGAATTAAAATAAAAATGTAGGCTAAATGTTATTATGACATATTGCTACCCGATAGGCTTATGTTCTTTTTATTGCACCACTGACACATCAAGCGAGAAAAAGTTTTAAATGGTTTAATAAAAAAAAAAAACAAGTTACGTCAAAGGTTTTGGATATATTAATATTTTATAGACCTATAAATATTTTGGTATCACAAATTAATGTTTATAACCCGCTTTTTAAATAAGCTTTTTAAACAACCTTGTGATGCATTTGTTTATTTAAAACAGCGACTCCTCGAAAGCAGAGGCGGGAAAGGACAACATTTACCAGAGCGCAACTAGATGTGCTGGAGGCTTTATTCGCGAAAACGCGCTACCCGGATATTTTCATGCGAGAGGAGGTGGCCTTGAAAATCAACTTACCGGAGTCCCGTGTACAGGTACGTGTCATTCAAGACATGCAAGAGTGGCTTGATTTTAAAATGAAACCATCTCAAATCCGTAGACATCTTTATGAGAAGAGAGGCGCATTATACTAAAATATCTATAATAATGTTTGTTGTTTCTAATTTTGCGCCAAGACAGTACGAAGATAATTATACAGCGCAACCCCACAACTTCAGTAAAGTTCATAGCGTAAATATTAATAAACCCTTTTTATCACGTCAGGTTTGGTTCAAAAACCGAAGGGCAAAGTGTCGCCAGCAGCAGCAACAACAACAAAACGGAGGCCAGAACAAGGTGCGACCTGCCAAAAAGAAGAGCTCTCCAGCGCGGGAGGCCAGTTCTGAGAGCGGGGCGAGTGGCCAGTTCACCCCGCCCTCCAGCACTTCAGTCCCGGCCATCTCCACCACAACCGCGCCGGTGTCCATTTGGAGCCCGGCCTCCATCTCCCCGCTGTCAGACCCGCTCTCTACCTCCTCCTCCTGCATGCAGCGATCCTACCCCATGACCTATACTCAAGCGTCTGGATACAGCCAGGGCTACGCTGGTTCCACATCCTACTTCGGGGGCATGGACTGCGGCTCATACTTGACGCCCATGCACCACCAGCTGACCGGGCCAGGGTCCACTTTGAGCCCCATGAGCAGCAACGCTGTCACCAGTCACCTGAACCAGTCTCCCGCGTCCCTCCCCACGCAAGGGTACGGTGCCTCGGGGCTCGGCTTCAACTCCACCGCGGATTGCTTGGATTATAAGGACCAAGCGTCCTCGTGGAAACTGAACTTCAACGCTGACTGCTTGGATTACAAAGATCAGACTTCCTCCTGGAAATTCCAGGTGTTGTGAAACTAACGAAACGTCTGCCATTCTGTCCGATCAACACACTAAAAGACCATTAAACAAACCTTGTAGACCTGCCATCCTTCCAAAAACAGAAGTGTCTCGTGACACGCGAACTCTCCGAGATGGATGGGCCGCATTGCGCCCGACAGCGCTTTTGAAGTTCGCCTTTGACATGAAATATCTATTTGAGCTACATGCACCCCTCGTGGCCTGCAAAGTAGCATTTGAAGGGGCGTGAATGCGTATAAACATAGGCCATTTGACCACAACCTGTTGTTTAAGGTACAGGGAATCAAAGTGAATTTGTAATAAGTTAGGTCAAAGCCACGGAACAAATCCTTACACAAGAAAAGAGGAGAAAAAAGTACACGGCAAAAGGAGCCAATCTTTTGGTTAAGTGCTTGGAATGGGCAGGCTTTCTCTAAGCCTCTTACAGCACGCCGACCTATTTCAATGTTGGCAAGACGAGAGACACTTCCATCAGGAGGATGATAGAGAGGATGTGTGCGAGTGCGTGCGTGTGTGTGTGTGTGTGTGTGTGCGTGCGCTGAACGCCTCCATGGCGACCTGGATGCACTACTTTATTTAAGAAAAGGTGTTTATAAGGAATCAATATGTAGTTTTTAAAAGACAATCAATGTGTGTCTTATATAAATGGTACATTTGTGTTTTTTTTTATCTGTGCTAGCCTTCGAAACTGTGATCTGTTGTAACTGTATGCAATTTGTGAGCTCCGTCGCATCTGCGAAGACTCGGCTGTGATTTTAATAGATTTGTTTTTCTTTAAGGAAACACGACGGTAAATAATACTAGTCACATGATTACTTATTGGATTAATTTTAAGAGACAAACAATCTCGAAAGTACAGGGACTCGAGAGTGAGAGAGTGTGTAAGAAAGGAACTGTCTGTCCCCGCTCATTGATCTCCATCGGTCATTACTGATATACCACCCACGTGGATCTTAAACTTGTCTGGAGTGGTAATGTGGTCCCGCCACAGAAATATTAATAAACAATTTCAAATCTGACACCATATTTAAAGTTATTACGTCTGGACGAGTTATTAAAATTTATTATGAATTGTATGTGTGTGCTTGTGTTTTAATAGAACAGCTTGGAATGCAAATGTTAATACAAAGAGGCCCCGTTTATGAAAAAAACTAATCTCCAAAATTTAATCGATTTCCTTGTGCTATGATGTTGCTGCAAGATGGCAAATGGCGTGCACGTTAAATAATTGTATCTGTTTATCAAGAGGATAGGCTATTTTAAAGCGCTCTAAATGTGAATTATTTTATCAACTTTATCACAGTTTTTTTTTATGAAATGGTGTCCATTTCTTTTGGAGGAAAGAAAATGCATATCCTTATTAAATATTAATAGCGTTCTCCTGGTTGACTGATTTACAAGAAATTGCCCACCTCTGCACATCATTGTATTCCAATTATTTGTTATTAAAATGCGTGTCAACAAGTGGTTCATAAAGGGATAGACTTTGATAACGTACAGGCCCGGTCAAGCTTAAATTAAAGGTTAAACTTGAAAAGCACTGGCGTCTTGTAATTTGGCTATTAAACATCAGGACATTTAAAGTAAATGTATCTTTGGAACTGCAAAGCGTGAGCAAATTTTAATTATTTGTCATTTTCCCCGCCGGGTTTCCGGCCCTTTCGTTTTAAGAGACATGGCACCAGGAATGCGCGGCTTGGGAAAGTCGCGCTAATCCGCGCCTCAAAGACCAGTTAATCCCAATATTTCACTGGCGGGGTTTCTTTAGGGCAGAGGGCAATTCAAACGCAACTCAAAGCCTTCTTTAAAGACCGCCTTTTCTGAATGCAGAACAGCACCATTTTGGTATTTCTCAATAGAAAAGTGTGCGTGTCTGTATGTGTTTGTGCGTGTATCCTATTTATTATATATCTGCAGGCCGTGGCAATTCTAAAAAAACTGTTGTGCTGAATTCTCAGTAAGAAAAAAAAACAATTGCATTAAAAATCAACATAAATACAAGAAAAAAACAAAGATCGATTAAATTAAAGAGGCAAACAATAAAGTACAAACTCAATGCTCTACTTCCAAATTTGATTTATACAGTTTTGAAAGCTAACACCCCGGAGTCCTCTGTGACCGAATGGAAAACTTTCACAAAGAGTTCCCTCGGTAAAGGAGGGGTAGAGGACTGAGGACTTTACCGTCGGGTCCTGAAATAATTGTATTGTAAGGGCCCGACTTGAGCGACATCTCATAATTACACTGTTTCACTTGGAGGCAGGGAGTCAGAATCGAATCTCTGAATTCTTCCATCATAATTGCGAGCAGTGGAACATTCAATTATCGTCCTTGACATTGCCAAATAATCTTTTCATTCACATCCTCACTAAAAGACAATTTAAAGAATGGTGCGCAATGATCAGAACATTGTAGAAAAAACTAAACCGTTTCCAGATGAGTTTGGAGCTGAATTGAAGCTTACTAAATTATACTGTATGTTGGGTATTTTCTCAATATTTTAATAATTTAATTATTAAATTACTTTATTTTATATTATTTACACGGGGTGTGTTTTTTTTTTTAACTAAAAAATGTATGCAGTTGAGGGGTTATATACAACACTTTTTAAATCTGTGAGAAGTTAGACAAATAAAAATAAAAAATTAACAGCGATGAAATGAAGAAAACAAGTACAACCCAACTTCAAATTCAGCAACACTATTTAAAGCACTCCTGAAATTAGTCTGAACGACTATACATAGGCTATATATATAGATTTTTTTTATTTATTTATTTTTACAGATCTTGATACAAATCTTTTTTTTTTTTTTTGAAGCAGCTCTATTTTCATACGAACTCTGGGACCTCAGTAAGGGAAAAAAGACTGTTATTCGTCTCTAACGATTAGAGACCGTTATTTTTTCACCCTGGGCCAACTGAGTAACGACTAAGCTGCCCGGCTGTTTTTTCCAAAAAATAAAAAATAGAACACCTGACTTCTAAAATGACCTTAATCGGAATCCAGCAGCCTATAGTTTACTTGTTGCTTGTTAGTGTTGTTTAAAATGTATATGCACTGTCCAACACGGTGCAAGAACACGTGATGTTTTCATAACAGCTTAGAATATATCTGAATCTTCTCTCGAGCTAGGCCTATTGTCTAAAATAAAACCTCTTTGAATTTAGTAGATTAAGATGTCATTGGTCAGGTAAACTGTCACACAAAGCACAAACAAAACTGTGAATATACAATAATAAAACGAAATAATATTTAAACGAGATATAGGCTACACAATTCAAACAATAAAGAATAATAGAAATCACGTAAAATCTGCAATGTACAAATATAATTTTTTAAAAACAACTTGGGGTGGAAAAAGAGTACTAGAGAAATACATTTTATTATGAGGCTACTTAATTTATTAACCATATAAAAAGGGCAAAATGTAATTTAAAAAAATATTTACTATATTTAAATTTACTATACCATCACCTTTACCTCAATCACTACAGAAATATATATTTTTTGTTCTTACATTGAACTCGCATAAATCACACCATTGTTTATTTAACCCCTATCATTATATCACATTCTCATAAAACGTTTATCGTAATAAAACACATCCTAATTCTAATCGCTATTTTCATCCAACCGTCGTCTCTGTACGCCTGAAGTGAGCTAAGTAGGTCAATTACGACAGTTACTGCCATTGTAGCGGACAGACGTGCCAGTTGCAACGACAGTTAATTGAATTTTGAGCTACAGTTAGGCGAAACTTGACGCCATTGCCACCCACCCCAACACTCAGGGGGTCAGCCACAATTCAGGACACCACAGAATAACATCTATAACAGGTATAAACATATGCATTGCTCTTTCCCGATTCCTGATATAAACTATCACTGTTAATGATTCGCCATAGCTGATGCTCTACAAAATACGTCATCATCTATGCTGTCATATTTCAGGGTTTCAACTGTAACAATACAGCCTTTAATACGCATTCCTTTAGCCTCTGGAGATGTAGATAAATTAAAATAATGCTGAGGGGGGAAAGCATGGATTATACAAGACTGAGTGTTATCGACATTAATGTAGCCTAGTCTATATGAACAGATCTAAAATAAGAACAGTTTTCAATAGCCTAATAAATCGGCTATTATTTTTGGCGTTGCATATCACCAGGTGATGATTTACATGCAAGGCAGACTCTTAAGATAACTCTTAAGACAAAAATGCACGTCAGTTTGTTTGGAAGCTAGAAGTTACTGAACATTTCTGAATTTAATTAAAGACATTAATATGGCTTTGGTAAGCCAGGGTTTCGGTCGGAAATATTGATGCTCAACTTCATAAAGATAAGTGAAAGTGATGAAAGATAAATACATTTAATGGGATTTCCCCGTGATGCTGATCATCTTAAGGGGCTTTGCAGCTATTATTTAGCCCACAGTTGTGCTCCTTTCAAACTTAACATATACGCGCGGAAAAGCATTACAACGACGAACATCAGCGGTGTAAGTAAATATATAGGCCTATATATATTTAGAATACGTGATGTTTTCATAACAGCTTAGAATATAGCCTACCTGAATCATCTTACGTCTCTAGAGCTAGGTCTGTTGTCTAAAATAAAACCTCCCGTATATATATAGCTTAGGCTATAATTAAGGCTATATATAGCTTTCTCTATAGGCCAGGCTATATATCGATATATATTTGTACTAAAGGAAGCAATGGGGAGAAAAATATTTAACACTTGATTTAATTTATTTACAATAAATAAATAAATAAATATGGTCGGTTCTTGTAAAATAATGTCTTTTATTCACTGCAATTAGTTACTTGTGCTTTAAAAGTAGGCCTACATAGGCTAAGATGTAGGTTTTTTGTTATGTAAAATTACGTCTATCTCGCGACGCGCAAATTGTGGGTCCTTTTTTTACCTATAGCCTATCTTTTTATTCTTCTACGGTGTACAGTGTACAGTTTTGCAACCATAACAACCGCGAGTTATTATTCATTAAATGACACTTATAAACTGTAAAAACAACTAGAAAGATTCGTCAATGTACACATAAAGGAGGCTTTCGTTTATTTACACTCGTTCCTTGGTACTTGGGTGACGATCTCTTTAGGAAACGTGCCGTAAAGCCAACCGTGACAATTCTGCTGAGTGCTTTGGAAACTCAACCTTTTGTTTGAATGTGGACAAGTTTCTGTGATGAAGTCCGAATAAATAGCCTTTCAGGAGTCAAAGTTGTTTACAGCCTGCCTACGGTATGGTTATAAACCAGTTTCGTCCGTGATGTTTGGAGCGACTCACTGTTTATTTACCGATAAACAGGGCGTGAAGGAAGCCCACAACTCATGCGCACATGCTACTGACTTTTAACAATGCTGTTACAGTCTGTTTCATATGTGTACAGGCATGCTTTGCCGCACAGTAGGATGCTCCCAGGGGTTGTAACTTCAAATTCGGTGTTGTTTTAATAGTGCACAAGTCACTGAAAGATCAGACGCCTTGACGTTCACGAGCAAAACCAAGGGCCTCCATTCCTGCAGAGCGCATCTTTCTTTTTTAATTACGGGCAACGCAGCCCTGAAGTAACATATGGGACGGGCAGACGCCGTTCTAATCCGCACCCCGCGTTGGTCGATGTTAGGCTAAACAATGGGCTCTCTTTAACCATTCACGAGCCAGAGGCTTCTTACGCGCACAGGTTGCCTTGGCGCTTGGGATAGCGAGAGACAGTCACTGAAGTCTACTGGTCCCTCGACCCTTCCAAACTTCCGTGTCTGCCACGCAAACCTGTGTCATTGGTCACGCGACGCACCACAGCTTAGCACCCAAATAGTCGCCTTAGCGCATAATAATAACAACTCTAGGCATATTGTATCACGGACATTATTAAATATTGTTGTTACAGATTGCATGTGCTTAAAAGCTGGTTAATTAGCCAATAAAGTGAGTTATTTGCTGCATTAACCCTGCATTAAAGAAACAACTCTTTTCCCAGATGTACCTAAGTTGAGGCTATTTCAGATGGTTAACTTCTACCCTTAAAATCACTTACTTTGATAAATAATAATGATGAGGATAAACAGGCCATCAAGGCTAATCAATGGAGCAGCGGGTTATCTATTCTGTCCTGCTCATCCAGTCTAAGCTCACTCTGTGCTTTTTACACTGTTTATTTAAGTTTGTGACATCATCAATGAATCTTATAATCTTGTCAAAGATTAAATTAAAAGGGTTTTGTGCCAGTAATAACAGATTTAGATGTTTTAAAAATGAAGTCTAAAGGGATTGGGTTAAGAGCACCAAAAAGCATGTGATTTTAATTTCTCTGACTGCTTGCCTAAATCTGTGGATTTGTGGAGATCTGAAACTGATAATAGTACTAACAGCCTGACAAGTCTGGATGTGTGGTAATATACAGACCACACACACGCACACGCACAGAACAGAACGGTTTTCTGGCTTCCTTTCTTTTTCCTTGAAATTCCTTCCATTGACTCGAAATAATCATCTCTGAATTTTTGCTCATATGAAAAATGTAAAGGGTGGAAACGGCAGGGAGAAAGTGTGTTGAACTCACCGAGCTCAGCGGCAAGAACCTCAGACATTGTCATTCCGAGCCTTGGCTTCCTGTATGGTCTTTGATCCTGGTATTCACTACCAGCACAACGCAAGTGAACAAGCGAGATTAAAAAGAGCAATATTTGGTCATTTGGAACGATGGAGGAGAAAGAACTAAAACTAAAATGTATAAGCTGATTATGAAGTCTCAACATATGCTGTGCTGAAACTCTGCGTAATAGCAGCGTCTACTGGTCAAGTTAATACCTATTTAGCTAATGCACACCCAAGGTCCGCATTCAGAGTCCATTTAGGCCCCCATGAGACTAAAGTTGTGGATTACACTATATGGCACAGCTACCCAACATCTAGCCTATTTCCTCTGTTAGGCCTGTAGCCCATTAATGAAAAATCTCCTTAAAGGGACAAATGGAAATACTTTCACAGCGGATTATTTAGACTCTAATGGCAATGTTTTTAAATGTCCTACATGAACAGACAGTGTAAGAGCAAACCGATAATCCCAAACACGAGCGGTCATTCCCAGAACTTGGTCAACAGGAATTTACGATTCATCTGAACTGGCGCAAGTGACATTCATAAATGTCTGTTCAGTTGATTTTATGTAGTGCGTGTGGTTTACTACTTTTAACCTGTCGTGCATTTGTTTTTTACGTTTAGTTTTTGTACATTACCTCGGCCAGGACTCGTACTGGTGAGACACTTTATAGATCTCTCCACCGCAAACCCTCTGGGGTCCATCATTAGCCCAATTAAGCAGGTGCGCAGAGGAGGTCTTACCAATCATTTACACCTTTCCAATGAGCTCTCGCTCACTCTTAATCTCTCACAAATAAGGTGTACTTGTTAGAAAGAGTATTAGAGACCACTAATTAATTAGACCAAAATCATGAGATTATTGCTTTGAGACTCTCCCTGATGGTCTGTGCTTGACTCTGAGCCTGTATATTATTGGAAAAAGACAGGAGAAGGTAGTTAAGATTTGTTATTCTTTCAGTCCCTACAGATCAATTCAGACAGCCTAAATTGCTTTTCATTCAGTCGCCAGTTATTAGCTAATAAACTATATTCCAGCAAAGCATCACTTAACAGTTCTCAGGATCTGAAATAGGCCCGGTCCACACCGCAGCAGAGCATAGTTTGCTTCTGAGTGCTTACAGGGATGGTTCGCCCCAAAAAACTAAATTATCCCATGATTTACTCATTCTTAAGCCATTCTAGGTGTATTTGAATTTCTTCTTTCAGGTAAATACAGTCCGAGTTACATTTAAAATGCCCTGGCTCTTCAGAGCTTTACAATAGCAGTGAATGGGGTTTAAGATTTTCAAGTGCAATAAAAGTGCATAAACACAGCATAAAAACACACATGGCTTGTATGTACACACTGGACAATTTTAACACTGGATTTTTTTTGTGGATACCAACAACTGCCTGGAATCGAAGGCAAATCAGTATTTGTTCACGTAAAACAGTGAAACACTGATTCGTTGCTGATGCCCGAGATATTTTGCATGCTAAGTATAGATATTTGAAATAGCATGCTAAATATGGATTTCTTTCTGTTAAAAATTCTGCATGCTGTAAAAATATCTTTCTGGGACTCAGAGTTCTGCAGTGTGAAATGTGTTTTGACTGGAAATTACATCAGCTATGATTGCATACAGCCAATGAGACAGCACAAATACAGCACAAAGCAAAAGTTCAGGGGGAGCAGTCATTCAGGAGGTCAGACATCAGAACATCAGCAAGTATGGCTTCTGAAAGCAACCATCTCTCTATTTTCTTATCTATTTTTGTTGCAAATCATTGTATTGAAATCCTCCTGTGGGTTACAATTTTTAACAGGCACAAATCCAGTCTTGAGCAAGAATCCAGTAAATCGTAACTATTGGGGAATTGGAGCATTATCAGATATTTGTCTTTTTCCTGCAAATGTGACTACACAAAAGCATTCAGCACAATAGTGTAAAAGCAGCTTATCGTATATTCTTTGCCGTCACTATTGTTAGAGGTGATATTTACAGCATATTTACTGAGAACTGCCATGGGGTACTGATTTTACTTCCTATTAAGCAATTTCAGTGATCTGATGACAGCTGTTTCCACTTGATACTAACATGTGTCTTAAACACCTCTTCTGTGAGCACTTGTGTTCGGCATTTATATAGGATTTATATAGATAGTTTGTTTTAATACAATGGAAATGAGTTTGAATTTCTTGGTACACTTCCTCAGAATATCCAACACAGTCTTGCGTCAATTCGTAATGCCCAGTTCATACTGCACAATTTTAGCCCTGATTTTGCAAGTGACAATCATGTAGCAGGAATTATCAAAGACATAATCTGAGAGAATTGCTGACTTTTGAGAAATATTTGACATGCCAAATATTTGGACCTGTCAGCGATTCAAAACCCTGCTGTGTGAAATGAGTTCTGATTGAAAAGTTCATTGCCCATGACCTACAGCCAATGAGAGAGCAAGATACAGGGCAGCGGGAAGTTTACGGAGTTGTCGGACAGTTGTAAGCGATTCTTCCTATCATAAAGTCATGCAGTGTAAAGCCTCCTGTTGCCGATTCATCATGCAATGTGAACACAGCAGCAACTGAATGCTACCCCAGATAGTCAGACAGCTCTGAAAATCATGCAGTGTGAGCTCAGCATAACTGCATTCCTTAGAAAAAGCATCATTAACTAACTATGGTTGCGAGATCCATTGAACTTCATTGGTAACGACAGAACTTGCGAGCACATTTGCTTTTGGAAAATGATTTGTCATACTTTTTTTCATACAAATCGTACATTTTCATTATCACACATTTGAAATTAGTATGAAATTGCATGCTCATAAAATAGCAATTTTTTCTTGTGAGATCCCATGATGGTGTTTTGGGATGCATTGTACACTAATAGCTTTTCTACTATAAATGCAATGTACTTACATGAGTTTTTGCCTACGTCTATAAGTGATTTCAGTGATCCAAATACAAAACTTTGAAAAAATTATTTTCTGCATTTAGCACTGACCACTTGATCCATACAGCAAATGACAAACAAGGTAGAAAGAGTCCAGTAGTGACTTGAACATAGTCTGTGAAGGCTGTGATACACCATATTGCCAAAGAACTAGAGGCAATAGAAGCAGATTGTGTTGTCGCTTCAGATTGGCTGTGTTTACCAAAAACATAACGCAAAAATTCTAGCCAACTATTATCCTCTGCGCCTGTGGGAGAGGAAATAAAGTTGGATACTACGAGCAGTGCCAGTAGTCTGTATTTGTCATTTAAAAAACTAGAATTGCAAACATAAATCCATTCCAATATATCAAGGCAATTGGGAATTTTGTGTGAGGGCAAAACAATTGCCCATGAATTTAACTAAACTGACTGGGTTGTAAAGTCTGTGCTTTTACTTTTTTAACTGTTGCCACAGGTTAAAGGTTCAACGTATTGCATTTGACTGAAATGCAGGTATTTGCATGTAAACGTTTTCCCCATTTTTTATTCCACCAATGATCAAAATGTGCTAGATGGTGAGATATTGGGGACATTGGGCTAGTTTTGATACATAAACCTGGTAACCCTGCTGACTATTTCTATAGTTTCTTTTCTTCTTCCACCATCTTCCAGGTCCCTTTCCTAAGCAGGGTAATTAGTCCTCCAAGGGCCCTTAATTGTTTGAGGATAAAGAGGTGATTTGCGCTTGGGAATACTTCATTATCCTAATCAAAGGCTGGAGAAATCAGAGCACTTGATCGTGCTTGTGAGAGCTCAGAAACTGCTCTTTGTGAGAGATTGAACCATTGACCTTAGTGCCACTCAGCTTTGCTTCAGGTACAACTACCCATTGGTGAATCAATAATTCAGATTCATTAGTTTATACAACGAGAAAAAAGGTTCAGTTAAGTGTGAATATCATTCACCCAAATAAAGCAGTATTCACAAGGACATGATTTACTCTTGTTCCAAAACTGTACGAGTTTCTTCTGTTGAGCACAAAAGAAGATATTTTGGTAAGAAAACAGTTGCTACAGCCATTGACTTTTTTGGAAGCAATGTGTAAACATGATTGACAACGCGAGGTCGTATTTATTTTTTAATGTGCAAAAGTGTTGTACGGGAAATTTGGACTCAGTAAATGATGCAGTATTTCAATTTTTGGGTAAATGATCCCTTCTTCCCCTTTAATTTGTAATACTGAGTCTCTTAAATAAATTACAATTAAGTTAAATAAAAACCCTTTGTAAATAATATCAATAGAAATATCCTTTTTGAATAAAATATGTCTCCAACAATAAATGGAGAACATAAACAGAATGAAAAGAATGTAAATACTAACATTTCAAATAACTCGTCTTCATTTATTTCTTATTGTGATCTTTGTGACACCACAGTGGTTATGTATACTGGTTACGTACTTTTGGGACGTAGGTACAAATCCCAAGTGAGGCCATCAGGTGTTGTTTGAATGAGTCAATCATACATAACCTGGTCTTGGTTACCTCAGCAGTTCCCATAGCAATAAGCTGCCCATGGGTTCCGGGTTAATCTGAAAGAAACAGCACTGTAAAGATCCAGTATATCTGATCGCATGATTGCGCCTCTTAGCCTGACGTTGGAATTATATAATCAAAGAGTTGCTAAGTGACCAGGGTGATTGATTGCTTTAACTTTTGTTTTTGTCCATTTTTCCTCTACTTTGTTGTGTCTGTGCCCACCTGTTCAGTGCTCAGAGCAGCACAAAGCAAAGCACGTGCCACACCAGACACTCAGCCACTGTTTTTTTTTTTTTTTTTGTCCCAGTCAGACAAAAGGGCTATTTAGGCTGGGCCACACAACCAAGGGCAGAATGTAGAACTTGAGGGGTGGGGGTAAGGGCATTATGGAGCAAATCTGCTGGGGTTTAGAGTCCCTGGCCAGGCCTCTTGGTGAGCTGCGTGTATTAGGAGCAGCTGTTTGTGCTTGTTTATATGTGGGTTATAAGTCTGTGTTTTCTAAGGTATCGAAGCTATATCATACATTGATGCTTTAAGTACCCATTTTCCATATACATGTTCAAATTAAGACATCAGTTGTTTTTGCGAATACTTTTTAAGTCAAGATCATCTCAACCCATATGCCCTCTAAGACATTACCGCATAAGCATTTCCTAAAATAGACTGTAGTTTTTTTGTTGCAGGTTTAGAAAGTACACTGATGAGAGAAAAAAAAAGTGTTAATATACTCAGATTGGGTTGATTGTCCACTTGACTACACTATTATACTCACAGTAGCGGTTTATTGACTTCTCACTCCCATGGGACGGGCAGCCAAGGATCATGGGGGTCAAACTGGAGTCCCGAAGGAGGGCAGTGCTTTTAACCTCTTACAACACTTAGTTATGGAACCTCACGTCAGGCCGGGGTGAAGTACGATTTCTAAATCAAACAGACACTTGATACTGATTTGTTTTTCATCATCCTCACAGAACTTTTAAAAATCTGTATTACAATTATAAATGGTTGCTGAAAGAAATGAAACAAAAACAAATAAATCTGGTTGTCTTAAAAACTAAAACAGTATTTATAGCATCAGGTTTTATAGTATATTAGACTGTATTATAGACTGTAGTTTGATTGAGATTAATTGGAATGCACAATTTAAAAAAGAGAATTTTCTCTGTTTCCGCAAATAAACTCTTCATATATACTTCTAATACTACAAATGCTACATTTTATCCAAATTTTGCAGTATAATTGATTTCTAACTTAATAATGAGAACACAAATATAAAAAAAAGACATTCTGAGCTCACATTATGACGCATTGTCTAGACTTTACTACATCACGACTTTCCGCATTAGTGAGAGTTGTTTTTGTTTATTGTTTCCTTTGTCGTGGCATTGGTGCTTCCGCGTCGAGACTGTGACCCACGGCGGCCCTTCTGTTTGCCAGCAGTCGTTTGGCCTAGTTTCTTACAAACAACGCATCTATTTATTCTCTTTTCTAGCTGTCGTTTTCATGTTAATAAAGACGCATTTATAAAACAGTTGCAATAAGGCTATTGTTGGACTGCATTTTGGCTATTAGTGGAAAACAAATACATTATTCATTGGAAAATATATACTAATTCCCAGCTTTAATATAGCAGTCACAAAAGTTGTTTGCTTTATTAATATGTGCTAAATGTATAGCACATTGTTAGAGAAACTTCATTTGAATTAGAGCCGAAATAGAGAAATTTAGGTTAAATAAGCAATGCATTGACTAAAACATCCTTTGACATTAAAATGTGTTGATCATAAAATAGTATGGTTTGATATGTATAACATATATCACAGTCAGCTTGAGTGAACTGTTGAGATGTTAGGACAGTGAAACATAAAGCCTCCACAGCTTCCTAATGAGCCTCTAATTAGTAGTTTAGAGGGTGGGGTGAGTGTGTTTGTTTGTGAGACAGTTATAGAGGTTTAAAGAAGCTTCGTTTCTCAAAGTCTCTAGTGAGAAATTGTTATTCGCAAAAGACAAATTATTTGGAATCCATATTTAAAGTGGTGAAAGAATGGATACATTTGACATAAATGCTGAGGGAACAAAAGAACCACTATATTAATTCTCATCATGTCCACTACAGTGACAGATCCATAAAAGCTATTTTATTATACATTCAAGCACCACGACAGACTACCTTATAAGTCTACATGACAGTTCACTTTTATTTATGTATGAATGTATAAAATAATCTCAGGTCACTTTGGATAAAAGTGTTGTATACATTAATATATTAAAATGTTGTACTATATAAATTAAAAAGTTATTGTTGTTGTTAATTTGTACGAAATACAGTCAAAACTAGTGTTATTAAATATAACGTCTATATATAGAGTAATAATATTTTATAATACTAGTTAATCTAAAATTAAATTATATATATTAGCACTGTCAAACGATTTATCACATCCAAAATAAATATATTTCTATATAATATAAAGTATAAGAATATAAATATATAAATGTGTATACTATATACTATATATATATACACACAGTATTGTGTGTGCATGTATTTTACATATGCATACTAATTATACACAGTACACACACACTTATATATCTAGCTTTTGTTTAATGAAACATGTGAGTATTAATTATTCCGTAATGCTCAGCAGGTGTTTATGTGTACAGGCACACTTCCCGCACATGACCAGCATCAAAACGCGTGTGCACGTGTGTTTGGAGAGGTTATGCAGGGCGTTGGACCCCAGATGGGTTAATGGGAAGCTTAGCATCAAGATTACAATGCAACAGTGTCAGCATCAGATCTGCCAATGATTGCCCCCAAGCCCACGCGCTGGACCGCACGTTCAATACGACCCGCCGGGGGACTGAGGGAGGGGTCAAAGGACAAGAGCAAAAAGCATAATATTAAAGACTACATGTTGTTCTTCAAATATAATACAAGAGGCTGACTGCCACGAACTGTCCCAGGCATTTGCTGCATCTTTTTCCCATTCAGTTGGTTACTATATCATCCAACTGGTGAATAAATAATACATACATATTATAAACTAATCTGGTGTCCTTTTTAGTTGAATAACAGGGACATTTACACACACGCATACACACACATACCCCCCCTTCACCCCAAACACAGGGTCTGTCTATCACAGGCCAAGCTGTTGCTGGAAGAGATTGGATGGTTAAGGGCAGAGACAACAGCCCCACTAATTAAATTGTGCCAGGTTAATCCCTCTGTGTCCCCGCTACTCACCATCCCAAACCAGGGGGAGGAGAGCGACGGATGACAAACAATCAACATTCATCATTAACAATGGCAACAAAAAAAAATTGCAAAACATTAAAAAAAACAAAGAGGAATACAGTGGGTGAAATGAAGTAAACAATGGCCCATTGGGTTGAGATACCATTGTTATGAAAACGGAACACAAAAAACAAACTCCAGGCAGATGATAAAAAAACAACAACAACATACACCTGCTGCTCTAAACAAGTCTACCATTGTTTTAAGCGTTAACAGTAGAAACATATGCAGCATGAATGGCCTGACCTGAATTCGATATTACGGTTTATATCAATTCCTTTTTAAATGATTATATTACTCTTTTTGATGGGATGCTTTGAATTCAATTTTTAATCATCATGAATGCTGATAATTAAATGTCTTTTTTTAACATCACAGTCCTGACGCACCACGAGAGGGACTATAAAGACCTCCTCATAATCAAAAACACTAACATTTCACCTCCAGCACAGCCGGTGGTCTGAGACCCTCCACCCGGCCCAGAGAGAGCGAGGTTGTCAGTCTGTCATTCTCCCAGCATGCACTGTTAATGAACTCACAGAGGTTCATTGCCCTCAAGACCGCCCAGACAGCGAGGAATGGTGTTTTGATGACCTCTTTGACCTTTTACACAATATCTACATGACCCTCTGTCTTTATTACATAGCCTACAGCAAAACGCATCGGCCCACTGGAGTGGGACGTTTTAACAGTGCCTAAAATGGGTAAAACGATTTGTGCTTGACTGGTGCTAACAGCAGCAAAGCTCTGGGTGATAAAACACATAGCTTGAATGCACTGTGAGCCTCTTAATAAAATGCTAAAAGGAATAAATCATTTTTAGGTAACACTTTATTTTAGGGTATCTTAAGTACTTAGAATATCAGCTATGCATTAGTAGTAATTAAACACACATTAATGCCTTATTCTACATATCCAATGCCTAAATGTAACAACTACCTTAGTAACTATTTAATGAGCAGAAAATTTGGATTTTATTGAGGAAAAAAGTAGTAAAGTGTTACTTATTCTAAACCTTTAAGCTTTTTTTTTTTTTTTTTGTTAGGGCTCCAAAGAACCAACTATTTTATGTGTAAATGTAATTTTTTTAGTATTGTTATAACATATAACCTATGAATAAAACATCTGAATCAAATCTAAAAACATTGTTAAAAAAATAGGAAACCACTGTGACAATGGACCAATTCTTATTAATCGCTGCTAATCAACAATTAGTAAAGTGGTTGTGGAATGGGGTATGATTGAGGGACCTAAAATATGGCCATGCAGAATAAGGCATACATTTGTGCTTTATAAATACTAATAAACAGCTATATGCTAAGTAGTCACATGCATGCCAATAAACAACGACTTAATAGTAATCATTGGTCCCTAAACTGAAGTGTCACCAAATCTTTTATTTATGTTTTATACAAGGCCTCAGAGTTTGAGTGGTGAGCTTAAGCAGTTCACCCCTGTGGGCAGATGCTACAAATGCACCATTATATGTCCAGAAAGCATCTGTCTCCATTAACGGATATTCAAAGCTGTGTAGTGTGATTGTCCAGACATTATTTTGCCGCAGCTTTAGTGTAAACAGTTTCATGGCATTTATGGCTCAGGTGATTGGCTTTAAAAAAATGTTTTTGGAACTGTCTGTGTACAAGGTCAGCATGTAGGTCACAGGTGTCAGAGGAGCAACTGCCACCGAAACCATTGGGGTGATAATGTTTAACCTCTGCATGTATTACAGCCATCGTTGGTTTGATATTTAGGGTCTCTGAGAAGCTAAACAGCAGTATTTGTCAAAGAGGACCTTTGAAGCATGTTATTAAGTTGATAACAATGTTTCAGCACTTATAAAATTAGAGCTGAGTTAAAGGCTTAGTTCAATCAAAAATGAAAAATCCCATGATTTTCTTACCTTTAATCCATTCTAGGTGTGTGTGTATATATATATATATATATATAAACACATATGAAAATCACTTCAATCGCTTTTATTTATATAGCTCTTTTAACAATACAAAATTATATCATTAGTTACTCACATGACGTTCCAAACATGTAAGACCTTAGTTCTTCTTTGGTACACAAATTAAGAATTTTTTTTATGATATCAGAGAGCTATCAGACCCTCCATAGACAGCAATCCAACTGAAATGATCCCAAATCCAGAAACATGGTAAAAACTGTAACAAAAGAAACATGGTCGTGCCATGACAAAACCGTCAAACAGACAAAAATAGTCCATGTGATATCATTGGATCAATTTCAGATTCGTGATGATAGGAGAATACTTTTTTTGTGCAAAGAAAACGTACGTTTAACCTTCACTTTCTTTCCATGTGTTTTTAAAAGCACAAACTTAAAGGGACCTTTCTAGCGTTACATAGACCTACAGAGATGGTTATTTTTAAAATGAATCTTCTGTTTCACATAGCCATATAAATGCAACACAACATCAGAATGGAAAAAAAATGATAGTAAAGCATTGAATAAATGAGAATTAGGAGAATTTTCATTTTTGGGTGATGACAAAACACATGCAGAGTTAGCTGAACAACTTGTTGCCACATTAATAAAACTGAGTATTATAAGTTTTGAAAGTTAGTCTACTACAACACTGTTTGTCACAATCTACAGGTTCTCTTTTCCTTCGGGACCATATACAGAATGCTTCTGGAAATATGAGGGCATGGCCTTTGGTTGATTGACGTTGCCTTCATCACAAAATCATTCTGAGAGGTCTGTTTCAGCATCCCAGCTTTGTTCTGCACATAAACTCGTGGCATTTGCGCAGTTTGGTGGGCGTCACTAACACCGCAGACGGGTGGGATGCTGGGAAAGCGAGTGAGCGTGAGCGGTTGGCGTGCCTCTGTCGCGGGCATGCTCAGAGGTGTAATGTCTGATTAGGGGATTACAGGGGAAGTGCTTCTTCGCAGTTCTCTGAGAAACAATTATTAACATGTTGGTGTCTCTAATCCTGGATAAATACAGCTTTTCAAGAACAACAGAGAGACTCTCTCTCTTTCTTCACTCTCTCCTCTTCTCCTTTTAAATCCATTTCTAAACCCCCTTAGTCACTTGAACCCCAAAGCCTAACTAATACCGGTTGAGCAGATAGGGCATTGGTGTGAAACAGTGTCATTAGGAGAATACCTTTTCCAGTATGTGCCACGGCAGAAACGATCCCTTCTCCACAACAGACCAACAGGCAGCACGTTGGAGGGAGGGGCGGGTTTTGCTGTGGGGACGAGATGGAATAAGACTGCATTGTGCTTCAGCAGCCTGGTTAAAGGGCATTGGGCTGAGGATGTCTACAGTCTGTAATCTTTTGTTGGTCTGTACACTTCTGCCATGTAATCTGCTTTCTGGTATTTGGGAAGGGATTGTGCGCAGGTTTGGGAATGCTTGTCCCAGGTGGCATTCAGTTACTGAAGAACTGCACAATTTATATCGCTGGTCGAGACAAACATCACTAGTACTATTGTTCCTTCCCTAAGTAGACTACTGAACTTTGTTGCGCAACTCCTTCACATTTGTGGTAAAGACATGAACAAGCAAGGATAAGGAGTATTATGGCTTTGTATGTACAAGTTTGCAACAAAACTTAAAAAGAAAGTATTTATATTGAGATCTGAATATATGGAGATTTGGGGCACATTTGAAATCATGTACCCTCTGAATGTGCACTTCAGAACCCCTGCAAATGCAGAAGGTTATCCAGGTACTTTTATCCTACTGTTTTTTTAAATCTATGAATGAACCTATGCTCATTGGAAATACGTGCCTCTTCATACATTTCTGCAAAACTGATCAAACGTACCTATGCATACGAATCGCTGCGTTTTCCAGTTGAAATGAACACTAGACACAGTAAAACTCCCACAACTTCTATTCCTTTTCACACAAAAGTATGATTTACAGGTACATTTTGGATTAATAAAGGCAAATTTTCACACAATTATTTACAGTGTTATAACAATTTTAACATCCTGCATGATTTGAAAACTGATACTTTTGAATGTTGTCGTCACATATACAGCTTCATATGTATCATATATGTTTTGTAGTTCAGTTGGTTTACGACACGACGTTGCACTTAGGCTGCTGCGCAACGTACAGTAAGGTACATAATTACAGGGTTGCAGAAATGTATGTAGAGGAACTTATTTTTTTTTCACTGAGCCTGGGTTGGAACAACTTCCGTGTCAGTCTTCGTATTCTCGTACTCTTGTGAGCGTGCATCAAAGTCTGACATTAAAGAGGAGAAATTGTTAAAAAAAAAAATCTTTGTGCACAAGAAGTGTTCTGAAAGCTTCATTAAATTAAGGTTAAGCCACTGATGTCACATTGACGATTTTAACAATGTCCTTTCTTTCTGTACCGTGAACGTGGCTGTCTATGGAGGGTGAAACATGAAGATGAGTAATTAATGAGAGAATTTTTACACTCAAACCTTGCACCACTGCCTCCATCCAATGAACAATTAATGTATAAAACAAGACCTACATTTATTTCTTATTTGATAAAATCTGAAAAAAGGACAACTGGCCTGAGGATCACAAACTACCAGACTTTTTGTCATTCAGACTCGGGCCCTGTTTGCACTAGTGCGTTTAGTTTCAATGTTTCAAAACTAAAATGATCTTTTTTTAAAAATGAAAATGAATGAAAACGTTTTAAAATGAAAACGCACTAGTGTAAACGGGACCTGAAACGCACCCCCAGAGTTTTTTACAATAGTATTTTCAAAAGTCTCAGTTTTTGACCTCGAAAACGCTGTAGTAGTATAAACGGCAGGCGTAACCATTGCAAAAATAATGCATTTTAACATGAAAATGCTTTAGCGTATTCCCAAGTCTAGTGACTTGTTGCTAAGAGACACGTGACAAACAAAAACAATATGTGTTCTAAAATCTGCTCCAAATATCAAGCGTGTTTGTCATCCTCTGAATGAAGGAAATCATAGTGTTAAGCTTTTTTTTTTTTTTTTTACTCAAAGACTTTTACCGTACACTACGCAATTTCTATAAAATCTGTCAACTCAAACAGTTTAAGCTTTTAAAATGAATAGCAGTTCTGTAAGTGTAGATATATAGGAATCAGCTGGTCACCCACACATCTGATCTGAAATGTGTCCGCCAGACCAATGTTCCACACGCTTGCTAACACACACACATTCCATCTCCAATGGAATTATACCCTGCAGCTTTGAAATCAGACACAGACAGGTGATCAAAACAACCCATTAGTGGCCATTGACACACTCTCACCTTCAGACTCACTTATGCCTGCTGACGGGGCACACACACATCGAGCATGAGACACTTTGAAGACTTGCACCAAGGCTCTGCAGTTGACTTCTGATGCCAGTAAGTGGGAAGGCAACTAAAACAATTTAATTTGTTTTAAATTAGATATTACACATGCAAATTACATTAAAGGAATATTTGTACTTCTAAAAATGTATTTTAGTTTAAAACGAACTTTTGAATATTATTTAAGAAATATGAAAACGAATAAATGTTGATAAACCTAAATATTGATGTTAGCATTATTAAATAACAATAACTAGAGTCCATTAATATGTTATGCATCATCCAACATAGTTAGTATACGGTCTATATATAGGCTTATACATTTTTTCATTCGTATATATATATATATATATATATATATATATATATATATTTGGTGCAGTTAAAAAAATTGGGTTCAGGCTGATGTCACATAGAAATTAAAAAGAAACAATTACAAAAACAGAATGCATTATACAAACACTTTGCAGTACCCAAAAGCAATCAACCCAGCATACACACCTAACCACTGTTAATCCTCTAGACACTAGAAAGCACACACATGCACAAACACACACGCACGCAGACACACACACTCAGCATCACTGTGTTTATCACTCCAACCCAGGCCACCAACACCCGTCAGTCTAATTCCGTTTGTCTGTTTAGATTCGTTTTGCTTTAATCTCTTCTTGTTTGTGCACATCTGCGAGAGAGACTGCACGAGAGAAGGGGGAGGGGCCGTCGTTGGTGAAAACGAGTGACAACAAGGGGTAGAAGGGAAACAGGTATTAGAAGAGAGGGCACACTATTTGGGTATGGTACCATAGTAATATACCATAGCAATAGGTACAAGAGGTCCATTACAGTGTGTAAGTCTTAAAAAGTGATTTTTTAAGTTTCCATCACGGTAGGATGCTACATTCAAACCACCATGACTGATTACCTTTAACCTTTACTTATAATTCTACATGATTGTCCTGTTTACTGTATACGTCATGTTTTTTGACAACATGAATTCAAAATAGCTGATGAAACTTGTAGTGATGCCAAACGGTTAATCACGATTAATCCACATCCAAAGTAAATGTTTTTGTTTACATAATATGTATGTGTACTGTTTACTTAACATGTATATATATAAATACGCATACATTATATATTTTGAAAATATTTACCTGTATATAGATTTATATTCTGATATTATATATAAATACATTTAATATACATTCAAACATGAACATATTTTTCTTTAACATATTTTAAACAAAGAAATATAAATAAAACTTGTATTTTTGATTTATTTTGCTTTGCGTTTGACAGCACTAGAAACTTGTGATAAAGCAAATAAATCTAATAATGTTTTTTTTTATGTTTGAAAAATGCATGTTTTTATGGTTGAGAATTTTAAGGGAACATTTCATTTTTAATGATTTGCAAACATTATGGGAACATTACTTTTGAATGTTCTTGGAACAAGTAACATTCTAAAAATGTCAGACGAACATCCAAATACCACCCCCCATTTATTTGAACCAAAGAATGTTTGTTCAAAATGTTTTAAAGAACCTTGCCAGAACGTTCTAAATGTTCCGTTAGATGGCATCTTCTGTTACAGTAAACAGATGTGTAACTCTCAAAATCTGCTATTTTATTACAAATTATTTTACGTATCCTTTAAGTAGAAATAAGCAAAAAGCATCAGAGGGATATAAAAGTGGCATACTATTATCATCCAAATCCATCACTGTCCCATGCTATCAACACAGTATATTACAAGAGAAGCACGTGCTACGAGCAAGAGCAAGAAAGAGCAGGACTCATTCAGCTCATTTTGTGTTGGAACCCACCTCTGAAACTGAAAAACAGATGGAGAACAGTAGGAACGGATGGGGCAAAAGATCAGAGGAGAGTCCATTCTGCAGCACTTCAGCGTGCCGAATTCCCTCCTCCTCCAGAAGGGCGAGAAAGACAGATCTTACCAGGAAAGAGGTCTCTTGAGGCAGGCGCTGAGAGCCGCAGCCAGGCCTTCAGGCTCTGGAAGTCTCTCCAGTCAGTCACACAACTCATAGCACACAGGCTTCACCACCAACACAACATTACAGGCCTCTTACACAGCATTACAGCACATCGTATTATCCCGCTCAACTCTCTTCATTAGCCCAATTGGATCCTGGGATTTCCATTTGTAAATGGGGAGCTTTTTAGATTAGCCGGTGTCTGCCCATTATGAAACATTTTCCCAATGTTCCCCCAATACTGCGATTAGCTCCTGTCTGTCAGGGTGGAAATGTAAACTTTTTCAAACGTGATTCATCCGTTTAAGCCCTTCACAAATATTTTGCGCAAGAAATCATGAAAAAGTGTCAACCAAGCAATCCCTGATTAAATGTTTGTTGCAATATGAATTGTAAACCAATGAAACTACAGTACGCAGTAACCTTATGAGCTAATCCATTGATTGAACATCAATGAGGCTGTAATGAACAAGCTGGTATTTTATTAAAAACTTGCTGTTTGGATCCAAACACGATTTGATATTCTGAGAGGTTATAGCAATAAAAAAACAGGTTATTTTCCCACTCCACTGTCACATTTCTGTGTATTTAAACTGCCACTTGTTATTCACAGAAATTGCGGTCTGTTCTTCATGAAAAACCAACACTGCATTGGGAATTTTGGGTGAGCTATCCATTCAAGATCCAATAATTTGGTAAGAGCTAGAAAAGTGCTACTATAAAAACAAACAATTTAAATGCGTTATAGCCCATTAAATTTAAGAAATAGTGCAGCTACTTGTGAATATTGTTTCTCTCTCTCTCTCAGTGGATGGTGGCTGTGCCTCTTCCCCAGGCATGCATTCACATTAACAGATGCACATTCAGGCAGCAAATTATGAAAATGTGGCTCTGTGTCCTCAATGGCGTCGCACTCCTTTAATGTGGCACAAAATTAGAACCGGCGGGAGAAGGAAGACAGGTCCGTTTAATTGGAAACACTGCTCTGGGCACATACACAAACACACATCCACTCACTTAGAGCAACTCATCACATGAAAGGTAAGATATCATCTCACCCTTTCTGAGGGTTTCTTCTGTACAATGAGACGTCCTTTTTTAGAGCCCGTGGGCATTCATAAAGGTGTTTAATTTGTGAGTTTACCTCACCATTATTTAAATTGATCTACACAAGTATCAGAAATGAGGCTATTCTATGTTGGTAAGCTGCAAAGCATTTATGAAATGGCTGTTGGTCACAGTGTCTTTAGTCTCTTTTGATATTCCAAAAGGATCACCATGGTCTTATCACAGTGAGGTCTGTTGCTCAGTTGAACAAATGATTGAGTGTGGATGGATGTTATATATAGGCAGTGCTTCAATAGTATCTGTGAGTGGTATGAGTTACAAAATACAAGTTCCTAAACCACTCTAAACATGTGCAATACACTCATTCCAAGATGTCCATGTTTTGGCAGCTTGTTAATAGGAGGTACAAAAAAGGGCCTCTGTTTTCATCCCTACTTTTCTGAGAACTGCTATGCTGCAGATTTGATCTCCAACCTTAATCAAACACACATGATCAAGGTCTTATTATAAAACAGGGGTGTCCAAACCTGTTCCTGGAGGACCACTGTCCTACACCCCCACTTACACTTACTTTCTTTGGGCACAAGGGAAAGGGACAGGCCTTTAGTATAATATCTAATTATTGTCCTAGGACATGTAAAATTGAATTATGGTTTTCTCAAATCTTCAGTGCTGGTGCGAGCATCTAGTGGTGGAGAGACAAAGTATCAAAATTGACAAATGAGTTAAGATAGGGGTGCCCAACCCTGCTCCTGGCGATCGAGTGTCCTGCAACGTTTATCTCCAACTCTAATCAAGCACACATGCCTTTAACTTTCATGCGATCCTAAAACACGTAATTAGTTGCTTCAGGTGTGTTAGATTAGGTGCATCGTTTCATTTTTTGGGTGAACTTACCTTTTAAATCATCGAAAGGATCCAGCCTTCTGTCTAGAATTACTCCAGCCAGTGGATTCCTTCCATCTATTCCCTCAATAGCTTTATGGCTTCATTCTTATCAGGGCTTTCCAAAGACACTAGGACCACCACAGACATGAGCCTCTCAGTGTTACCCCCAGTACAGCAGCCAGAGTTTTCATCTCTTCACCCCTCAACCAGCTTCCAACAACCCACCTGAGGCAGTCAACCACAGCTATGTGGGTCCAGGGCCAGGGATAAAACAAAGGTTCAAGAATCAATCCAGAGAAATGGAGACAATCCCTGCCACGGCCTAATCCCTCTCATATCTCCTTCCATTGTTCAGAGGTTTTTTAAAGAGAGGGATGAGGAGATGAAGAAGGCAGACTTTAGGAAGAGGGATGACAGTGAGATGGTTTAGCAGTTGACATGCCTTGACTGTTTGTGGATCAAAAACTGAAGGGTTACAAGAAGAAGATGAGGGCCAGGTTAGATTTCATCTGACAAAACTACTTTCAGTACCGTTTCTAAGACCTATCAAGTTACCTTAGGACAGGGTGCAGCTCCGGAGGGGCCACTTTCTCCAACACTAATCAATCACATCTAAACTAGCCAGTTTAGCAAGGTTTTAATGATATCCAGAAACTTCCAGCAGGTGTGTTAGAGCATGTTTGAGCTAAACCAGGAAGGAAGGTGGCGCTCCAAGAACTACAGTCATACAGTCACTGGACAGTCATAATACTTATCACTTTATACAAAAAAAGGTGTCTTTTAAGTTACTGACTTACTGAGCATCAAGGCAACTAACTTCGGTTTTAGACAAAGTCACAGAAAAAGCAGGCTCTTCTGTCCACTCCCTCTGCAGGAGGAAGTAGAGGAGATTGGCCCCGCAGCTAAAGCCCCCTTTTCAGGCCTGCCGCTGGCGAGGTCTATCGGCAAAGCACAGGGAGCGGAGGTGTCGCTTCTGCTATGGCATTTCGGACAGTATCTACTTCTCTCCGGGTGCGGAGGAGAAAGGAGAAACAGAGGGGGTATTATCAGAGAGGGATGAGAGCAGCAAAGGCATTTTTGTCTTTTTATTCCCCTCCTAAGCCTCGGGCTTTGCTCCCAATCCGATTGGTCGATACAGCCAGGGATGTAAATGAAATGCAAAGAGGAATAAGGCTGGCTTCCCATGTTATGAGAGTGTGTGTGTGCAACTGCACTGCTCTCTCTTTGGCTCTTTCTCAAGGTTTACCATTCACGGGCCTCTCTCTTACCTTCCCTCTTTTGTCTCCAAGTCCCTGTGCTGTGATTTCATTTCTGTCTTGTCAGTGTCCATTCGCCTCTTTCTAGCACTTCCTGTCTAACTCTGTCCTATCGTGCCATGTACACCATCCTATGTACTTATTACTTCTCGCTTGCTAGTCTTTGCTCCCTCTGCCTGGCCGGGTTCTCAGCTCTTATCTGTTCAGGCACCCCACATTCCAGTGTTGCTGTGGCTCCCTGCCTGCATCCACGGTCACGGCGATTCCATGGGTTCACACAATCCCTTAGATGAGAGAGAGGCAAAAACAGGGACAGGGAGGGATGGAGAGAAAGCAGCTCAGTGGAAGAAGAGATGAATGTACATGAGAAAGGGAGACGTTATATGTTGTGATAGGGTGTAGCTGACATCCTGAACTTAGGATGAAGCCATTCTTCAACCATCTGATTGTTTTGCTCTTATAGGACCCACGTTTTACATTGATCATCCAACAGAAGATCAGAATATATCAGTTTTAAAAACTAACAATAGTTGGAGGGCTCCCTGGGGTCATCCCTCTTCTGTTGAAGACTCAACGCTGTTTTTAGAGATAGACAAAGCAGCAATTAAGAGACATGGAAAAGGATGCAGTATTTTTCAAATCTGTCCCAGATTAATGGGTCATTCTTAATCTCTCATGGTTGTGCCCAAATTTACCCCCACCACCCTCAATCTGAGACCTTTGTGATCCTAAAGTGAGAGAGAGACATGGTCGACAGCGGGGGGGCAAATGATAATTGTTCAAAAAAGAGAGATGGGGAGAGGTGAAATGAGTGGTTCAGGACACCTTTGATAATCAACTCAATGCATATTAACATGTTGAAAGTGTGAACATTTTATTACAAAAGAAACATACACAAACATCCATCAAGTTCATGAAAATGATGTCCTTTTACCTTCACTGTGGAAATACTTGAGTCTTAGATATTTGAGTTTAGCAAGTTGAGGAAATATAAATGAATCCCTCATTTTATAACCAAACAATATTTCATCTTGTTAATGTAATAATGTCTGTCAACTAAATAAACAGCTAACTCTGATGTGATGTGGTTGTGGATAAGTAGCTCAGATCCCATAATATAAAAGATATCTGTATAAAACTGACAGACTGGTCAATTTTAGCCATTTGTATTCAATGTATTAGTTTGTGATAAATCTGTGTGTTGGTAAAATACACATCAAACGTCAGTTACAGTCTTTAGACAAACCACGTCTTTAAATTTTGTCTTTACAGCTTTCTTCATATTTACGACTCTCCCTCTTACCTTATTGTGCTATCTGCACCTATGTAGTGTCGTAGGTGATTTCAGTGTTCTGAAGGCTCAGATTTATGTCACTTCCTGTCTCAAGCCTTCTGTCTGTCTCTGAGTTTTTTGTGCTCTTTCTTGAGATGTGTGATGACGGAGCGGATAGCTTTGCTCTGGGGATCGGTGGGTTCTCTGTGAAGGTAGCGGCCGAAGTGACGGATGCTGCGACTCAGGAGGGAATCTAGACCATGACCTCTGCCCCCTGATCGCAGGAGACGTTCTGCAGCAAGAGCCAGGTTCTTATCCCAGTTTGCTGGGTAGTCTACCTCAGAATCCACTATCTGACAATACAGCTGTCAATCAAAAAAAAAGAACTCACAGCTTCAACTATTTGTATAAGAAAAGGCAAAGGCATAGACCTGAACAGACAATATTACTATTTAATAACTTTTTAAAGAGATTTTGAAAAACAGGTTTATAAACCACAACATAAAAAGACACCAGCTGTTATGTTTTAAGGAACTGAATTCAGTCTACAAATAATTTCACATGACACATCATGCTGACAAACTAGATTTGCATTTCCTTAAGAAAATATCAGAGCTCACAAGGTGGCAAAAGAAAGTGTTAAAGGGTTTTAGGTAAGCTTTGGTTTTAGGCTTTGATTCTGTGTATAATGTTGCATTAGAGCCGCTTTGCCGCTTTCAGGATGCTCACTGTGCATCTTGTTTTTTGTTGTTAAAAACGTGAAAAAATTCACCATGCAAATTGCTGTCAGAAGCAAACATTCTTTAATAGTATGCCAATAAGATCATTTCAATTTTCAAACTTAAATAAAATGGCACTATTAATACTGCGCTTACAGCATCTGAAGAATTGTATGTTGTAACAATTAATTACAACAACAACCAAAGAAAATGATCCCCCTTTATATTAGGTGGCCTTAACTACTTTGTAATTACATTTAAATTAATCATTTGATACAATGCACTTATTGTACATACATGTTTTTTAGGGGTGTCACGGTTCACAAAAATCACGGTTCGGTTCAATACGACACACTGGTGTCACGGTTCGGTACGTTTTCGATACGGCAAAAAAAAAAAGTTTTTCATACTTTTATTTATTAAAACATTGAAGTGTTGTTTTTTTCTTTTACTTTGAACAACAATGGAGCTATACTTCACATATCTTCTGGGGTTTCTTCTTAGCAGCAAATAAAATAAAACCTCCTTTATAACCAAAACCAAATGCTCCTTATAAAAAATGAAATGTAATATTGTAGCAGTTATAAACTAATAGAAAGAAAAGAAAAATGTTATTTTTAAATTAATTTTATTTTTCAGACAGAACTGATCGTGTCTTTAACACACGGGCCGCTGTTGTGCTTCAGCTAAAGAAAGTCACAATCTTTTTGTTCTTTGCTAGGAGGGCTCAATAACATTTAGCATTTTCTTATAACCCTCATTAAAATCCACGGCTATAAATGTACCGCTCGCTGATACCGATCGATTGTTTTGCCCTGTTCGAGTCTGTTGGAAATGCTTGCCTGAATGCCGAGGGGATAGTTTGTAACATGCGTGTTTCTAGTTTTCATCTGTTTGGGGGTGGGAGGGGCATGTTGCCTGTCCTGTCGTTTGGGCTGCAATGTTGAGCGTAGCTTTTTTCCAAATATAAAAGTATTAGTCTGAATCGTTCGGTTTGTAATGCGCATCGAACCGAAAGCCTCGTACCGAACGGTTCAATACGAATACGCGTATCGTTACACCCCTAATGTTTTTACATTGTATTTATATATATTTTTTTTAAATACCTATATGTAATTACATCTGAAATTCATTTCTGTAATATAACATTTACAATTACAGAGTTGGCCCATTCTTTACACCTTAACCAACCCTTACCCCTTACCTACCCATACCACCAAACCTGTCCCTACCCGTATCCCACCCACCTCAAAAGCAGCAAAAGTGTTTGGCAATACAATATAAAAACAATAAGTACATTACACACATTTTTTGAGGCAAGAACATAGTAGTTAAGGCCACCTAATATAAAGCGTGACCACAAAAACTGTAAATGATAAAGTAAATGTATTTGTCTTTGAATCAATCATTCAAGGGATTTATTTTTGAAAACACTGATTCATCCAGAAATGAAACAAGTACTGTAAATCCTGAGTGAGTCACTGAATCATTGGAAGCTGCATTGAGAGTGCAGTAATTCCAAATAAGGCTAACATATGATGTCATTTCCTACTCACATGGTAAGAAAGCTCATAGAGACGGGCCTGCTGTTCCTTCTCCATGTTCTCAGCCAGGTCAAACAGGAAAAAAGCTGTCTTCATCCTGAAAAGTGATGGAATAAAAGCACCCAAGTATTCATTTGCTGCTATATAGTGAGGTTGTACATACTGGTGTAGATACAGCGATGAGATCCGTAACCTATGCATTACCTGGCCTGCCACATCTCTTCATTGGCAACTCTCTCCCAGGAGCCAGGGTGGAAGCTGACAGGGTGAAATAAACAAACGTTTTAATGTCATTTATTAGCTGTGTGTAGTTCATCTTACTTTCATAACGGTGTACTTAAATCACCAAGTTGATGACACGCAAAGAAACCTAATGTTCTTTTTTTATGTACATTCAGATGGCATCAAAGCAGTCTTGTTGGGTACAGACTTGAAATACTAGTTTAGAACCAGCCAGTAATCCAGCGAATCGTATTCTGCATATCTTCAAACCATACAACAGCTGATCTTCAACCTCGCCTGTCTTTGGAAGCTCTCTCTGCGGTGAACGACCCATATATTTCTGCATTTCTTCCTTTCCACTACATCGCTCATAAACGTGCGGCCTCTCCTTCAAAGGAATATTTTAGCGTGTGACTTCCCCGCTAATATTTGGCTGGCAGGCAGGGATGGACACGCTTGTAGTGGGTGAGAGGAGAGTAATGTCACACCATTCAACCCCGATTAACTTGCTGAATACCAGCCGGCTGCAGAGAGCCTCAGTGCTGGAGACTAGAACTAATTTCACTTTATACACAGATATTGACACGCCGCAGTTTAGAAAGTCATTAGGGTGGGGTCAGCGGACTAATAACGACTTTGAAGATGGAAACGGAGTCTGTCTGCACAGCATGAAGTCAGAGCAGTGTTTAAGTGCACTTTTATATCGCGAGGACCAAAACACTTCAATGGGTTGCACGAGGTGTAAAATAAGTAAGGTAAGGATGCACAGAACAGTGATGAACTGCATTGACTGATATGATCTCAAACATTTATTTACATATACATTTATTTCATTTGGCAGACCGATGGAGTTTAAGTGTTTTGGTTTGCTTAGTTGGGGACTGTGCAATATCGTTGACTTGACTGCATAGACTCTGAACTGAGCCGGATATTGAAGTCACTGAATTTACCAGGTTTTTCCCCGGACATGGCAACGTGGTAATCCCAAGGATTTCAGACAGGTACCATCAAAATTATTTGAGAATCATGGAACATCATGTGAATGCTGTAGTACATGAATATAGTAATAATTTGGCACCATAGTAGTAGTTATTTAGTTTCATTGCCATGTCTGCATCCAAGGTTATCTTCACAGCAGTAAGTTGGAATAACACCACACCAAATAAAACCAAAAAAAAAAAACCCACACAAAAATACAGCTGATATCACAGTACAATGAAATTTTTCATTGTGACTATTCTTAGCTATCTAAAAAACCTAAAAGGCACTGAACCAGGTACATTTTGCTGCACTTTTAGGTGATTCGTCCACAAGGGGTGCTATAAATGATTTCATGTTTTACTCAATGTCATGTGGGTTTATTAAACCGTACTGTGACTAAACAAAAAATACCTACGGGTACGTTCACAAATAAAGCACATTTTACTGCACTTTCTAAGTAAAATGTCCAGTGACTGTTGCAAAATAGCGTGTTTAATGATCACAGAAACTAAACGTCCAGTCAGTGCTGAAAGGTTAACACCCAATCGCATTTAAAAGAACGTATGCCCACACTAAACCAAAATCTAGTGGTCTTCCGTGGAGTGTCGTGACTCGTGATTCAGAGCAATCCTGCACCAGGTGAGCTATCAAGCAAGTTTACTTCATCAGAAATGCTGTACATGTGGAGCCGCTTGTGATGCAAACAGCAAAATGTGTTTGTTTACAAATCATGCACTATTAAGTGTTTTAAGGTCAACAATATTGTGCAAGAAACAAGTCTTTATTAAATCACACTTTTTTTTTTTTAAATAACAGATCTGTTTGCGTAATGTTCATTTCATGTTAACAAAAAGTATTTAGGCAATACGTAAGTCCCTAAGTAAACTACAAACTACAAAATAAGTGATCATGGTACCTGTCATGAGGCTGGCTCCAGTTGTAAAGGTCAAGTGTTTTTTGGGCCCATTTTTCAGGGTCAAATGGGGTTTTGACAGGCACTAACTGCTCACAGACGCCCCAGGGCCAACGAGAGAAACTCCTCTCCCAGGTGGGGTCTCCCTCAGTTAGGCCAATACATACAAACACTGGCTTGCTGTAGACAAACCCAGAAAAACACTGAGCATCATGTAAATCTTCTTAATAATATTCATTATGTCATGAAGTTATGAGTCTATATATGTGTTATTAAAAGGTACATAAACCTTGTGTTATTCAATGTAACATTGCTTGTTGTTATGTTATAATGTTACAAATGAACATTACTATAAAGCGCTGCTATAGATTTATGTATATAGCTTCTGTTTGCTACTGAACATGTATACTTCATACTCTGCATAATCCAGGAAGAAGAAAGAAAAAATCTTTAAAGTAGAGTATTTTAGGGTAGAACTGATTAAAAGCTTATAAGCCTGTCTGTTATGTTTAAGTCATTATAGATCTTGAATCACATGATGCACAAGACAGGAATATAGAAACTGGCTCTCTTAACAAAACAAGCAGGTTGCTGATTGTTTTTTTCTCAAGTATTTATTTCTTATTCTCTCTGTTCTGCTTCCCAGGGAAACGACTGTAAGTGCTTATTGCCCCCCTCTCAGAGGCCGGGGGAATGGAAATACAAGGAAATACTGCCGTCTGGTGGAGGGAGGCAGTATAGATGGTTAATCTCCTTTGCTCTTGCAGTGTGGTATAAGGGGTAACAGATGACATGCAATGGTTTGCTAACTGTTCTATGAAAAATATGTTCAAATGATCATTTAAATGTCATTTGAAGTGTATATATAAAGAGGTGACATGAATATAAACACTTACTGCATATTGTGCCTGAGAAACTGCTCAATGCTGAATGTTTTCTTTTCCGTGGTGTTGATTGGATCCCACCAGCGCCCAGGAAACGTGACTCTAGGTAAATGCTTCTGGAGTTTTGCCACATACCAGCTATACGTCATCATCTGCATCATAAAACACCGGTTTCCTACAGTGAGAGGGCAGCGTGTTTATGGCTGAAATAAATTAGACATGTGTCAGGCTGGATTACGGACCTCCTGGTCAACAAGGCTGAGGTCTGGCCGGAGACCCTGGCAGTAGTGCAGGTAGCGCAGTGTGTTTCCTGGGAGATCACCACGAGTCAGAACCAACGAGCTCGGTGGCAATGACAGCACAACCTCACGACCAAACCTGTCCACCACGTCATTACCGCTCTGATCACACTCTCTGATCGCACAGACAAAACACTGAGTATACACACTATAAGACCCAGCATGAAAACAGTATGTGCATTCCTTCTTCAGTTTCAGAGCAGAGCATAAATAAGGCCACAAACTATTATTTGTTTTGTATAGCATGGGATTTAAAATTGTTTCATGCTAAGTGTTGTTATCATTAAACTAAAACTATTAATTTTAAATAATATTTATTTTCATTTTTAAAGAAGTTTAGGTTATATATATATATATATATATATATATAGCGAATAAAAAAAAACACCTACACTTAAAAATACAATAGAAACCTAAAAATAAAAGCTAATTCAAATATTAAAAAGAATTGAATAATATACAATTAATATTTGACAGCTTATTTTTAGAGGAACAATATAAAGATAAAAACGTTCATGTGAAGAAACTATGCTAAAATGTATTCATACTGTGTGAGAAAAAAATCCTTTTATTTGTAATTCTTTGAAATATTATAGTCAAATATGAATTGCTTCAAAATACTGCATTTATTAATGTAATACTGCAAAGAAAACTAAATTACCTATTGTTTCCTATACTGAATAATTTTGATACCGTCACTGTACTAAACCAAACTGTTTAAACATAAAACTATGATCTTAAACATCATATCTTAAGTTTAAATATAAGATTTCAACACAAGTAACTAGTTTTTAAATGTATTTGCCTGCGTGTTTGATATCTTGCCTATACATGATAATTACCACTGGATTTCAGAAAGTATAGCATCTCAAAAACTCCCAAAGGTCAATAAAAGTCAATAAAGTCTTAAGTGGAAAAGTCTGTTGCAACATCTGTGATACATGATACAGAGAGTTTGCGAGATGAAAGTAACATAAAAGTTTGTGAACTGCGTGTGCAAATGTGCCCGCACTTTCATTCACAAACACTTCAACCACATCAGCAGTGATGTTTACTTTGAAGAGTTTGGACAAAAGTGTAAGGATCCGTGACATTATCGTTCTTTCAGCTATTCTGCAGTCAGTAGCTCTGTTTCTCTGTGAGCAGTGATGAGGTGGAACATCTCTCAGCTGTAATCAGCCTCGGACAGGTGTGATGAGCGCTGACAAGAGTGTCAGTCTCACCACTGATCAAAGCGCCACAGTTTGTGGCAGCGATGTACCAAACCTCAGCGCTTTAATCTGCATGACTAGCGTGGCCAGGACGGCTAACCAAGCATAGAGTCAAAGCTGCAGAAGAGTGCAAGAGAGCTTTTGCTTTGATGTGTGCTGAAGCATGGAGGAAGTGAGGAATTCAGAAGAGTGACTGCCATGGCCTGGATGATCAACCACAAATATATACCAAAAAGAAAAAAGAAACTCAGACTTTGATGGTTCGGAAGGGTCTGTGATGATAATGCAGTAATGCACACTGATAAGCCCACTGCTAAATAATTAGTATTTAGACAGGACATAATAACAATCTGCATTTGTTTTTGACTACTGTGGTCAGCTAATTACACAAATGTGTTGATATATGTAATGGAAATGTGTTGAATGTAATGGTATGGATTTTAAATTGAAAAATCTAAGTAAGAAAAAATGTCAGCTGGTCGTTATCACAAAAAAAAGAAATTTAGTTATAGAAATATTAAAACTGTAGCCTTTTAATGATATTCAATATTCAGAGCAGATAAAAATAAAACGATTGATTGATTGACGGACTGATTAATTGATTGAATGATTAAGAACCCATCATTTGGGAAAAATATTAAAACATTAAAAAAAATGTTTAATGCCAGAACTGATATACGACAAAAAAGCTCACAGTTAATTACTTCCTAAAAGAACAATATTTAACCATATTTATTTATAGGCTGCATTTATAAAACCAAACATATAGTAATCACAGTAATATTGTGAAATTATTATATATTATTTCTATCAGAATGTATTTAATTAAATGTATTTTATTTTCTATGATGTTAAAGTAATTTCAGCACTCATTACTCCTTCATAAATCATCTGTAAGTTGTCTTATTTTTATCAATGCTGACAACAGTGTTGCTTAATATCTGGGGGAAAACATGATCAAGGACTCTTTGATGAATCCTCAACAAAATTACTAATTTCTTTAAAAAAAAATTCTGATCACACTTTTGAATGGTAGTGTACATTTTACATATACATACACACATCATTCATTTAAAAGGCTACCTGTTGACATATTTCATTGAGAAAATTCATAGAAACCTCCTTAACCCTTTCATATATGAAAACTAATGTTGGTGTTCAACTTTCCTCAGCATATAAATCAGTATTAAAACATGAATATATATGTTGTCTTGCCACCATGGTATTTCAAGACTTTTGTGACCTTAATCTTTGAAAGCCGAATTAAAGATGTTTGAAAAGTTTAGCATCACCCACTGGCACCCAGTCTATGTGTCTATGTGACTGTGTGAAAGGTTTACTTGTGGTTTAAGCTGATCATGTGTGAGATGAGGCCTGCAGTGAGTATCCAGGCTCCTGTGTTCCACAGTGTCCTCCAGCCCAGACGCCCATTCAGCCAACACACGGCCCAGCTCAGACCCAGACCAGCCAGAACACACACCCCAGCATCAGCCTGCAGCCAGAAGCGCTCCACCTACATACACACATGTGGTATATTCACTGAAGTCCATTTTAAATATCTTGCATTATGTATCATATCTGTCAGAATTGTATCACTCACCACTCCCAGGAGAAGAGGCTTCTCAATATTCAGGTTTGCTCTCCAGGCAAAGAACACAGAGTAGATGCTTACCATAGTGACAATCAACCAGATAAAAACACAGCGCAGTCTGGGGAGTCAAAATTTTTTTATGATGATATTGTTTTTGAATTCATTAAAACTATATTTCAATATAATATGATGTCAAAACTATGGTGGTATTGATAGGAGAGAGTTGTAGTAGTACCACATGAGCAAGTGAATAATAGCATGGCTGTGTCTGCCTGTAATATTGATAATGCTTTTATACAGTTCTATAAACAAGTTAATATCTATTCATGAACATTTCAAATAAAACATTGTAGCTTTTTGCTCTACAGATAATGTTTTCGGCAAAAACTAAATTGAGTCAAAATAGTTTCCATAAAATTAGTTAAATGGAAGAATAAGATGTATAAAAAGAAAATATTATATAATATCAGCGATATTTAAAATTTCAATATTCCAATGCTACCTCTCGAATCAGATTTAGTGGTCCAGAAATGTTTATTTTACTTTGTTATTTTACTATAATTATTTTTTTATTTATTAACTTTTTTAAAATAACAATAATTTTAAATTAGCATTAGCTTTTTTAAAAGGATTAAAAATCAGATTTAGTGGTTCAGAAACGTTTCTTTTATTCTGTTATTTTATTTTTATTTTTTTATTTTTTTATAATAATGATAATTTTTAATTAGCATTAGATTTTTTTTTAAGGATTACAAATCAGATTTAGTGGTCCAGAAATGTTAATAATCAAATTAAATCAAATGAAGTTAAAAAAAATGTAATTTGCATTAAGTAAAACATTAAAGCATGCATTCAAACATGGCACAATGGCTTTTTTTATTTGAAAGAATTAAAACGGTCACAAAATAATATTATGAAAAAATTAGATTTTAAAATATAATTTTTTAAGGTTATAAATTCAAATATATATTTTTATATTTTTTGAATGCAAAACTGTTTTTAATATTGATAACGGTAAGAAAAATTATTTTAACCTTCAATATTATTTCGCAACTGTTTTCGCTGTTTTTTTTTTATCAAATAAACGCAGCCTTAGTGAGAATAAGAGACTCAATGGCAAACTTGGTGTTGAATGTTAGTCTAAATAAAGTTGAAGTGTTCCATATCTGTGCCACTAGTAGCACCCAGTAAAACTGGAAACAGGAAGCTTTATTGTGTGCTTTTCCTTCACTTGAGTGGATCTCATGCAACCATGTCTTACCTGTTCCACAAAGAAAGTAAAATGCCTAAAAGTGCCAGCACTAGCACTGAAGTAGACAGATCATTCACACAGTGATTCCACTGAGCCCTGAAACACAAGAGACACACTTATCAATACATCCACTCTGTGTGTGCATGTCTGTGTGATGGACAGGGAGTCAAACTGAAAGTGCTGTGAATGTCTGAATGTTTTTTTTTCCAACATTAAGTGCAGTCTAGTGACAGCCTTCTCTCTATCTGTCTCCCAAACCCAGTCAATGGCCAATTTCCCTGCTGAAAGAGATAGTGCCCTGCCTGTGCCTTAATACCCATCTCTCTCTGACAGCTTATTTAAGCGTTGTGTGAAAGCGTGAGTGTGTGTGTGCATATGTGTGAGAGAGAGAGTGTGTTTGAGCTCCTTATGGCAGGTTTATGCTGTGACATGCTTGTTGTGTTCCCCTCTCTGGATCTCACCTGTCCATCACGCTATGTGGCAGCTGTGGGGGGTGATGGGAAACGGCTGATTGGTGCTAGCGGGACATAAAATAAGCTCTCTCTCTGGGGACACCCAAACGTTTGATGAGGGTGGGCTGAGGAGACGACCTGAGTCTGGCATGATGTGTTACACCAGTGTCATCAGAGACACTGTGAACGTCACTGATCGTTTCTAAGCCAGTGCAACACAACAGATTTGTTATTCCTAGAAGGTTCAGCTTTGCAGTTTTGGAGGGAAGGGGGATCTACGGTACATGAATTAAGTATTGGAAAGGTATTACTAGAGCCATTAGTCTTTATTAAAGCTGCCACTTGACATAAGTGGAAATTTTGCCATACTTGCACTCGCGGAGTACTTAAAAAACATACTGGTAATATAAAAGTGACAACACTGGTTAATAAAGGTTAGGTACATGGTTAGTACCAAGTAGTTACCCAATTATTACAACTACTGTAATACAAACAGTCTGTCCATGAACACGACTCTAAAATTAAGTCTAGTAACACTTTATTGTAGGGTCTTAGTTGCTTATTAGCATGCATATTACTTGAATATTAGTTTTTTATTAGTAGTACAGTAATTAAGCACATATTAATGCCTTATTCTACATCCCTATTTCTACCCATTAACAATGAGAATACTTTTTTTGGGCGACATTTTTAAAATTATTTTTACACTGGCTTGTTTTGGGGGTTTTTCGGTCACTTCATAATTCTTACTTTTGGGATTCTATGGAAATGATCTCTATCTATTTATAAAATCATAGACAAAATGTAAAGTTAAAGGGATAGTTCACTCAAAAAGTGAAGATTCTTCATTAATTATTTAACCTCATGTCACTAGTAAGAAAAATTAAGACATTTTTGATGAAATCCAAGAGCAACTATTTGAAAAAAATACTTTATGTCCAGGAAAAAAAAAATATTGCTATTGTTATTACATAAATATACTTATTAAAGTTGTTATTTTTGCTTGTTTTGTGCACAAAAAAGTACTTTCGTAGCTTTATAAAATGACAGTTGAACCACTGTTGTCACATGGACTATTTTAACTATGTCTTTACTAGCTTTCTTGGCCTTGAACATGGTAGTTGTCTATGCAAGGTAAGAAAGCTCTCTGGTTTCATTAAAAATATCTTAATGTGTTCCAAAGATGAACGAATGTCTTAAGGGTTTGGAACGACATGTGTGCTTAATTAATGAAAGATAAGAGAAATTTTTTTTTATTTTTTGCAATGAACTAACCCTTTACCTTGTTTAGCAATTTTCTTACACTCACCGTAACATTTTTAGGAGGTTCAAGTTTTCATCTGTTTTTGCCTAAAATGAAAGAATTCAATATGCAGTGAATTAGATTCATAAAATAAATGCAGCATGGAAATAACTACACATAAAAACACTATTGAATCTGTGTGTACCAGGCTGAATGTGCCGTATTCAGCTCGGAGCAGGTGTGTGAGGAGGCCTTGGAGAGATGTCTGGTCTCCCCAGCTCCAGCGAGCTCTGTTGAGGTAGGAGGAAATGGGCAAGTAGATGTAGGGCACAAATCCAGCCAGGAAGCATGTCCCCAAAGACACCAGACCAAAGAAGGACAAACCCTGTGGGAAATGCTGGTCACTTGTAACTGATAGATCCTTCCATTGGCAAGTGTTCACATTTACATACCAAAACAACAGTACATGTGGACAAAACCACAGTTATATGGGAGCAATTGCAAGTACCAGTGTCTGAAGATCTTCAGAAACCACTGGGTTATGAACACTAATCTCTAATGTTCTATGTTTATTACATGATGTGGCTGTATATGAGTTCATAATATCACAGAATATGCTTATAGGTATTGATGATATTTACATCACTTTGAAATTTTTGTTTAAACCTAAGTGACTTACATTATGAGTGTAGAGGTGCAGGAGAGCCCAGGGAATTATGATGACAACATACAAGACCATTGTGTGCTGATTACACAGGCTCAGCCCACAGAAGAGCGCCCCCCATAGAGCAAACTGATAAAGGACAAAATAAATATATAGAAGTGTGCACTTTAAAACCATTTTGTGTCCATTTTAATCCAACAATGTTTGGTATCACCCATTAAGAGCAAATGTTACCTTTTTCTTGCGATGAACACTCTCTGCACAGTGGAAGCAGGACGATAGTGAGAAAAGGATGCCCACAAACAAGTTGTTAAGAGAAAAAACTTCAGCTACGATCGACCACTGCCATACCAGCCTGGACACTGCAAAAACTCCACCTGCCAGGACAGCCCCAGGACCAGGACCAGCCATCCTAAACACAGAGGAGACAACAGCATATATACAGTTTTTCAATGTTTTTTGACATAACATAAACTCTAGTGTAAACTCCAGTGAGGCACTCTAATGCTGCAACATCTGGCATGTACAAGAAAATCTATACGAAGCAGCAAATCAACAAATTACCCACTGTAGCCATTCAAAAATGTTTGAAAGACTGAAATAATAAATCAATAAACAACATGAATTTAATTACATATCAAAAATCAAATACAAATAAAGGTACAGACGAATTGTTGCGCTATTCAAATTAAGGTGCCCTAATTGTATTACTGCAAAATAATGATGACATCCACACCAATGGGTGTCAGTACAGAGTCCAAAACCTCTGGTACTATTTGGACAATTAGAGACCAGATAAAGCTTTTCATATAAATTTGGATATGTCTAACTTTATCCATGTTTCTAAAGTACACTCTTGTGAAATATATAGAGCATATCTTAACTGCGTAATTGTATATATCATCACAAAATGTAAACTATATTATTACCCAGCACTAATCTACTAAAAACAGCTACATGAAGATAATAATAAAATATATTACACATTATTGTACACAATATTGTACACATTACCTTCATATTTTTCTGTAACACTGCTTTGAAGCAATGTGTGAAACAAATGTGAAAAGTCTTAAAATAAATACATTTGGCATGGCTTGACGAACAGGTACTTTTGTCTAACATTACTTACTATACAGACAAGTTAGAGAAAGTTGCTTGTAATTATCCTTGTTATTACATAGTAAGTATATGTAACAAGGGCACTGTAAAAAAAAAAAAAGTTTTATCTGTTATAGAATTTTTTTTAAATCAACATAAAGACAATGCTCCAAAATTTCAGCACACAAAGCATAAGTGAAAAAGCATCCGCATAACTTTAAATGGTACAAAGGCTCAGAAATCTTAGCTGGAAGTAAAATAAATCCTGTTTACCCATTAACTCATGAAATCATAATTGGGGGGCAATGCATATTTAATATAAAACTTGACTTTGACTTTTGACAAGAGACTTGACTTAGACTTGGACTCCAGCTGGGAAGAATAAGATAGGACACAAGGCTGGGGCGAGGTAAAAGGAAATGCTGGACAAAAGGATGAACGAGCGAGGTCAGCTTTGTCTATTGGATACCCGAGAAGATAGAAATGAAGGAAAGCAAGGAGAATAAAAAAAAGTTAGGAAGACGCAAACGAGAGTGAGCTGCAGCGGAAAAAAAGAAGAAGAAAAAAACTCAGCCCAGTCTCCAGCACACTGGCTTGGAAAAATTTTAGCGGGCTTGACAATTAAAGGGGGGTGGTAGAGGGGGGAAGCGAGGCAGTATGGCCCTCTCCTCATTGTGCCGAGTGGCTTAGAGTCCTCATCAGCCTATCAGCTAAGTGACAGGCGGAGAGCTGCTCTATTCAGCGGCACAGATACACGCCGCGGGCCAAGCGGCTGCCAGCTCCCTCCTGACCCCGCAATCCCTCGCCGCTGACAGCTTCAAGCTCCATGGCAAATTAGCCGCTCTCACATTACAATCGCACAAGACAGATTCCATTAACGGTATCTGAAATTGAGTAGAGAGCAGGGCCCTCGCCTTATCAGACCTGACTCATAAGCAGCGGCGGCACCGCCGAAGCTCGCACGCTTAATCACGAGCCATGATACCATTTAGACGTTTCCAGCGCGCCTCTGCCTGCCGCTGTGATAGTCGGCCACAAAAGAGGCTGATGAGACTTAGGGGAAGGGGAACAATGGAGCTTTCGCAGGGAAAGCAAAGTAAGTCAGGAAAAGGGGAGCGGAGAGAAGGATACGGATGGAAGAAAGGAGGAAGGATGGTGTGTGTGCGGAACTCGCGCTTGCCTGACTACTTCTCTTTTCTCTTCTCCTGCTTTTTTTGCACACTACTTGCCTTTCCTCTCTTTTCTTCTGCCGTCTTGTTTGAGACGAGTCCGCGCGTGTGCGCACAGTCGGACTAATAGCTTGTCAAATGCAGAGGGGGGGGGGTTCTTGGTGCTATCGGCTTCTCTCTAGTCCTCTTTACTACTCGAGAATGGGGAAGACGTGGCTCGGTGAAGGTGCGGACCCCCCGCACCCCCAATTCTGCTCCCGCTGCGTCCCAATTAACCCCCAGCACACTTCAACGGCGGCGGGGTTAGAGCAGGAGTGCTATCAGGAGGTAGGCGAAACCTCACATCCTCCCCCTGTCATCGCTTCAATGGGGCGGCCTCACTGTCCTCTTCCTGTCTTTATTCCTCTGAGGGGGCTTGACACGGACCTCTTTAGGAGTGTCTGTCTGCTTGAAGGAAGGCATGTGACACGTCTGCATTCCAGAACATGCAGGACCACCTGGGTCTCCTCTCTCTCTCTCTTCAGTGATAAGGTGAGAGAGTGACACTTGCGTGCAGCATCAGAGGCTTGTCAGCTGTGCAGGTTGCTGCTGTGTTAGTGTCTAGTGTGTAGTACGTCAGTTCAGAACAGATAAACACTGCAACTGTGCAAACAGAGGTTTTGCTGTGATTTAGTGTTAATTATGGTTAACATTTAACCCTATGAGGAATGTATAAATTCTTTAGTTTTCAGTAATACTTTATTTTAGTGTTCTTGTTACACAGGTAACATATAATAACGGTAAATTATTAAACATTAAAAATATCTAATATTTTACCTAACTCTACAGTAAATAAATGTTACTTAATATAACGCAGTACTGTTGTGTAATTACACTGTTATAAAAACCTTAAAATAAAAAGTGAATGAATTCAGGCACCTTGGTAAAACATTTTCAATTGTATGTTTGTATTGAGTAATGAGGAATTATAAACTATAAACTATAAACTTGCTGTCAAAAATGTCTTAATAATACCTTAATTAAGAACTGATATACTGATATATGCAATTAACTGCCATCTATTTGATTTGTTCAATCATTTGTTCCATTAAAAATGTTGGTAACACTTCAGAATAGGGGGTCAGGATAATGCATTAGTTAAGCATTAATTAATGATTAATTTGTTCACAATTAAGCATTAGTTAATCAAAAACACACAAGTAATTAATGATTAACTTAAAGATTAACCACAAAGAACATCCATCCACCCACTCAAGTACTGGAATGATGCAATCAAATCAATTTCCTACACTCTCATACATTTGTATGTATATATTTTACAATAAATTTAAATATATTGGTTTTATATATACAATCAGCATATTTAAGTACAAAGTCTCAAACATTTGTCTTTTCAAATATTTAAAGGAGTCATACAAAGCCAATTTTTTCATACAAAATTTCATTTTTTCATACAAAATTTCATACGAATTTTTTCATACAAAGTCTTGCTTGTCTCTGCGCCTCGGTCTGATGACGGCTCACTCAGGGCGGGTCTGAGGAAAGACACCAGTTCAGTCTGTATGACACCCTGCTGTCAATCATCTTTTGTGAGAGCGGCCACTGTTGGTGTGACGCCACACCGACATGCATTTGAGAATGGCTTAATTTCAGAAGGGGCAACTTATTATTATTAAATTAAAAGAAGACTACTAGGTGTATATTTCTCATTGTAGGGTGGTTGTGTACATACACTCCCAACACACATTTCAGTCCAAACAGCTAGTAAAAGTGCATGTGGCACCGGATGACCCCTTTAAATCAAAGTTGTAATGCAGGGCTTTCCAAACTCAGTCCTGGAGGGCTGGTGTCCTGCAGAGTTTAGCTCGAACTAGCCTCAACACACCTGCATGGAACTTTCTAACATGTCTAGTAAAAGCTTGATTAGCTGTCTCAAGTGTGGTTAATCAGGGTTGGAGCTAAACTCTGCAGGACGCAGGCCCTCCAGGACCGAGTTTGGACAGTCCTGTTGTAATGTAACCTCATAGGTGATTAGTTTGACTCATGGCTTACACCTCTCATTGCAATCTGAATTTAACAACAAAGGAACAGAACCTTTGGTTGAGTCAAGTTTGCATCTTAACACTTTTAGTTTGCATCTTACGTTAGTTATCTCACTTAACAGACGCCCTAAAGAACAATTACAAAAGTATAAACATTAGGTATGGCCTTATCTAGGCGACCTTATGTTTATGATAATGCAAGGTCTTGGTTTGACTGAGACATGAGGATGCCATGTATGGTGTGTGATTCTTGTTACATGGTATTTAGCGTATAGAATTTGGTGATGGTACAATTACGGAGTGATTGAAAATCGAATTCTAGTGGAAGCTGTGAAAAGTATAACTGTCATACAATCTCTGGTAGATTTACTGTATGCATGTGTTGCACCTATGGACAGCGTTTTACTGGGTTGAAACGTCCCTCCCCACAGGAGAGTGCATGTTAAAAACTAATAACTCCAATCCACCTCAAACAATACAGCCAATGGCACAACAATTTCACCCAATTCCATCTTAATCCCCCACCGACACACGTCATGCGGACATAATAGGCAAAAAGAAATTGTGTATATCTTCCAGCAAATATGCATTTTATTTTCTACTAGTGTATTATTATTCTAATCAAGTCATTAATCAACTGTAGTATTACGTGGTCCTATGGAACGCATGCATTCTGAAAAAAGGCTGATCCTCTCCTTGCATGACTCCCATTAAAAACCGCCTGTGGAGACAGTTTGGGAAATGTAATATTATAGCAATATTGACTTCTGATGCAACAGACACAATCTTAGGGCTCCAGGCAAGGGGAAATTAAAGTGATGGCATAGCACAGTGAAATGGCCCTATTTCCCGGATTCTGAATGGGGTAATGAGGGTTCAGACGTCTTCATTAAACATCTGTTAAGGAAATATTACTGAACCTCTTTAAACGGTGCCATTGGTCATGCTGTGTTGTAGAATATGAGGCCTGTAGTGCATGAAGGTGTTTAAAGAAAACTTACAGGTTAAATACAGCTTAAGCGCTATAGAAAAACGTGCATGTGGTAACGTACATGTAATGGAGGTCACTTGCGTGATCAAACTGTTTGATTTAAAAGCTTTACTCATTAAATTTTATGTGAAAAATTCAGTGTGTATTTTCAGATAAAAACATTATTTGACACGTAAAGTTGTCTAACATGTTTTGTTTTGTTTTTACATGTATATAAATTTATATTCTTATATTATATATATTCTTTTTTAATTATATATAAATATATTTCATATATAAAAATAAAAATAAATTATTAAATATATACATGTATGTGTTTGTATTTATATATACATAATAATAAAAAATTGGGATGTTATTAATCACGATTAATTGTTTGACAGCTCTAATTTAAATTTATTCATTTGACACTTTTATTCAAAGCGACTTACAGCTGAGGAACACAACGAGCGATTACACACAGGATGACAATGGTTAACTGACAAATAAATATTGGACTGTGTCCTATGGTGTGAATAAAAAAACTTTACATAAATTATTTATCTTCAATGTTAGGTTTTTTTTTTGTTTTTGTCACACCATACACTTTCATAAGGTGTTTTAACAAAAGAATCAATTTTGGTACCCTAAAGGTACATATTAGTACTTAAATGTACACATTTGAACCTAATAGGTACAAAAGTGTACCTTTTGAAAAAGTACCGCCCCAGTGACAGCTTTTGTACCTTTATTTCTGAACTGGAACTGGTAAAATTGAACTGGAAATTAGGTGCTGGGCGTCCGGCCAGAGGAGAACTGGCCCCAACTAAGCCTGGTTCTCACAAGGTTTTTTTCTCCATTCACTCATGGATGGGGTTTTGGTTCCTTGCCGCTGTCGCCTATGGCTTGCTTAGTTGGAGGCACCTGATTTAATAAATAAATAGTTTAATTCTCGTCATTATACATTACCATCACTCTGTTCTTCTATTTGATAATGCTCAGTGCTTTGTTACAATCTGTATTGTTAAAATCGCTATATAAATAAAAGTGATTGATTGATTGATTGATTGATTGATTGATTGATTGATTGTAAAGCAAAATACAGAAGAAAGTGTAATATTCTTCAGCAATTAAAAAGAACAAACAATGAAGCACAGTCGTTTTTGCTTATAAGTGCGGTTGAACTGGATCATCAAAGGTCAGCAGCAAAGATTAATGGTTAATAAAATGAGATTAGATGCATTTGTGTAATTTAATTATTGCAGGTTTGCCTCATATTCTGAGGTTATTTTAGCTCATTTTGATGAATAGTAAATCGTTTTTTTGAGCGTGAGATGAATTGATGCATATTCATATTTAGTCTACCCTGTATTCACAACCCGCACACAATGCTCTGTATTTCTGATTTCTCCCAGCATGGAGTCAGGAGACTTGTCAGTCAATAAATAAGAAAACAAAGTAACTGGTTTATGTTTTTGAAAAGGTAACTCAGTTTATTATTCTAAAATTTAAAAGTAAAATTAAAGGTAATATTTTTATGTAACTCATGTTTCTTGTAATGCGTTACCCCTAGTCTCGCGTAGCCAGACCTTCAGACTGATGGCTGAAGGTCTGGAATTCATAGCCGCTTACTTTGGCAAGGCCCGCCCATAAGGCCGTTTGACCGACACGTCAAACAACCAATCACAGTTCGTTTCGTTCAGCGTCACGTTTCGGGGCGTGGAAATGTCCTCACAACAACAAAACGACGTGCAACAGTCATTCAGATAGAAAATCCCGTTGAGACGCTCGCGGTAAAAATCTGTTTAAAGCAGATCTCTCCACTTTTTAACACCCACAAGCAATTCTGGAGAACCGAAAACAATACTGAATCGGCCAGCTGCGATATCAGCGTCTGTTGTTTCATGTTTGCCAGCAAAC
>JAUCMU010000033.1:20342503-20361315 GCA_032275025.1 Enteromius treurensis
TTTCTGGGCATTTTTTCCCCTTACCTAAGCTACATACCTTCTATGTACATATCAGAGAACAATTTAAAATATTTTCTCAATGCATTCTATGGCACCTTTAACAAACACATTTTTTTGATTATAATAATACATTAGTAAATGCTGAAATTAGGGTTAATTAAGATTAATAAAGATGTAGAAGTATTGTTCATTCTTATTTCAAGTTAACTAATATTGTCAACTAATGAACATTAGTTCATTGTGTTGAACCTGAGTGTTACCAGCTTTTTCTGTTCGACTAGTAGTCATTTATTTTAAGCATTAGTTGACTAATTGCACATTTATTACTAAACCATTCAAATCATAATACTGAGCCTTTAACTGCCTACATAGCCTATCAGTGCTCAAGCATGCGCATAAAGCTTGCCATGGCACATCGACAGAAGTAATGATTATGAACGCGTCAGGGTAAACAGTATATAGGCTGCATTAACATTTCAATAATTTATTGATAAACTAGTGCTTACTTTTTTGGGGGGCCAGCAAAACTAACTTAACTCTCCACAGTAGTTGATGCGCCTCAGATTATGTGATGCGGATGTGCATTATATAATCTGAGAAAAAACATTTTTCATTTGAATTGGTTCATTTAAAATGTAGACATTTTGCTTTCCATGGATAGCTTTTATTTTTTATGCCTGTATACAGACCAAGACGGCAGAAAGCGCATCCTGTTCAGTTTCAATATTTTACAAAATTACAATGTTTTGTTGTTATTGTAAGTGCACAGCACTTACAGATTGAGAGATGTATTACTCTTATCTATATGAGCAAAAAGAAAAGAATATTTAAGAGCAAGTAACCGCACCAGCGCCTCCATCTGTCCAGCAGTGAGCACACTACAAGTCAACTTTCAAACACTTCAATAGTTAACATACTAGGTTAACATAAGATTGAGCAGCCAGTACTAAAAATACTTACTTGTTGCTAATACTTACATATTTGAGATTATAAGCCATATTTAAGGTCTTTGAATGATAGGCGAGTGTTTCGACTATTATGAATATTATGGGCAGCCCTAATTTACATATTCACTAAAGATGAGTAAAATACTAACATAAAATAACATTCAACATATTAGATGAAATAAAGTAAATAAAACAAAGTAAACCTGTAATGTTTTAAAATATACAATGAACATTATAAATTAGGTCTAATAGAGTGGCCTACCTGCAGACAGTGAAGCAGAGGGCTCCACTGGCCCCGGCCCCAAAGACAGCGCACAGGACATTGATACTGTGTGCCGGCGAGCTGAGAGGCAGCAGCAAGAGCATCAGAGAGGACAACACAGTAAAGAGCGGGTATCCTGGAGGATGGGCCACCTGGGGGAAAACACAGCTGTAAACTCACTCACAGAACACCCCGATAACAGCAACAGAATCTAGTAACCCCCCTTCTCCCACCACCCATCAGCATACAGTTCAGCTTTCAAAGGCAGACCTTACTTTCGCGGGTTACAGCATCACACTGTCCTCCCCCTCCCGTAAAGCCTGATCTCCTGTCTCCTTGCCTTCCCAGCAATTAGGCACTAAGTCCCCTAAGGAGCGATAAGGACTAGAGCTATTAAAGGCTGTCTCACTCCTACTGGCCTGATAACACACACAGGCACAGCAGGCAGAGAAACGCTGCACACTAGAGTGAAGAGCAAGGAAATGTCTCAGAGAAGAGGTTGTTTCAGGGATGGATTGGAAACTCGGTGGACAAGTGGATGTCTAAAAGCTAGTATGAGTTCAAGATCAAAGCAGGAGTGGGGGTCCCAGTCAACTGATCCCTCTAAACAATTTCGCAAGCCTGAAGACCTTGTCAGTCAGGTTTGGTGAACTGGTGAACAAGTCAGGGTTGGGAAGTAACTCACTGAAAACCAACTTATACAGTATATATATGATTGACAAATAAAAACATAAAATTCCCGGGAGGAACTAAATCCTAAAGGGGACTGCAAGGGGCTCTAGGAGGAAAATTAGGAGTTTTCCTCAACATAATTTCTCTAAATTTAGCAATTTTGACATTTTTCTAACAATTCAGAGTTTATTTGTCACTATTGTGACCTTATGTCTTGAAATGTCTGAATTTATGTTTAAAAGAAATTGGAATATTAGCATTTATATCTCTTTTAATAAGTAAATAAATACATTAAAGCAGGTTAAATCAAGTCTCTTAGCCTCTTCTCCTGAAGGCCAATCTGGGCTTTGTGATCTATCTATTTTGTGGACAAAAGAAATTTTTTTGGATAAAGCATATTTCTATGTTTCCAAACTAATTTACTTTATACATCCAATATGAATAGGAAATTGACTAAACAAAAACATATTTTAGAACCGATCCAAAAAATGTTTAATGACGGTTGAAAGTGTTGGTAGGCAGTGTGTAAACGTGATTGGTTGTTGGTTTTTACAGCATGCAAACATTTTGGTGGGAAATTTCGGACTCTTAACTTTAAATTATCACAGTCTGAGAACGGCAAGTTCAATTAAACTCAAAATTGCAAGATTTGCTTGAAATTGCAAGAAAATAAGTACATTTTAGAAGACACTCATATAATTGGATCCCCTGGGAACTTGGTCAACGAGCATTGATAGCCACTTAGCTTGTAGCATATTTAAAAAAAAAATCAAAAGGGCAGCTTGACTGTATCAGAGCGATTTTAAATTCTGAGTACAATCAGCTGCAAAGTAGCGTCCCAAACACTTCTAAATGTCTTCAATACAGAACAAACAGACAGCTTGAAGACAAGCGAGAGAGGTCAAGGCAGAGAGGAACAGAGAGGCTTGGGAGGGGGGACAGACACAGGACAACAATAAAGAGAGAGTCAGTATGGCAAGCAGATGGCAGGGGCTCAAAGGGCACGCTTGGAAGTGCCAGCAAGGTGCGTGCAACTGCGCAAGTGACGTGTGATGCGAGTGGCTGAAATGCCTGCACTGGTGAAATGCCTGTGAGACCAATGACATGGAAAGTCGTCAGGTCTGGAAGTGCGTGTGGCACGCCGAAAAAAGGCGAAACGCACGGTAGGGGGCAGTCCTGCGACAAGGAGTTTAAAGGAGAAAAGATCCATGGCTCAAGGGAGCAGGAAGGGAGGGCCGCCGGCCTACGGCCCAGTGAGAGCCCTCCGACCCTGGGGAGAGCCGCAGACAGGCAGGCCACACGGACAGAGGGAGGGATTACTGGCATAGTGACACCGCCACAGCCTCCCTAAAAGGATCGCAGCGGCGTAATAAACTTTATTAAATAATAAAACTTATTATAACTGTTAACCCGATTTAGTTCATTCTTTGCGGCTTACACACGCGCACACACGCATACACAAAAAGGAGAGGGGTTGAGTATAATAAGCCTTATACCGTACATAAGGCGAAGCTTACAAAAGCCATCGCCTAACCATTCAGTCTAATTGGATTTGAAGAACAGGGTTGCAAATTATAGCATTCTCTAGTCCTAAGTTAGTCAAAAAAAGAAGTGCACAGAAAAGAAGAGAGGATGAAAAAAAAACCTGTGGCCTGAAAAGTAAATTAATCATCTTTCTTCTCCCCCCATACTTAATTAAACTTCCTTAATGCTTATAAGAGTTAATGAGTGGATTGATTAAACAATGCAGCTAATGCTTACCCCCAGCTCACAAGCAGCAGTCATCAGCTCTCCTGTGGTAGAAAAACAGAGAGGGAAATTAATGTAAACCCAATAATTATTATTAAGAGACAAGTCTGCTCCTGAAAGTTTTCCCAAATCAAATACTTGCACTGGGTTTTGCATTAATTTGCTCGGATCAAAACCTGCAAAATCTTCCCAGTGTGACATTTCCTAAGCGACACGCTCATTCTCTTCCATCGCACACGGCTCCCCTGATCCCCGAGCAGACAGACGCACACATACACAGGCAAATCTATTCACTCTTCCCATACTGGAGGTGCATGCACAGAGCCCCATCCGTCGCTGTGTGTCGTCTACGGGCATAAACGCCTGTGAGTCCCTTTACACCGAGCCACACGCATGCAAATGCTCCCTCTAAAACTCTAGCAGTGATCTTTTTAAGAAACTTCTCACAAAATTGTTCATTCATACAGTATCTAGGCCTGTATTTCAATTTGTATATTACATGAATTAATCAGTTCACAAGTAATACTTATTAAATGTCTCTATTAAGACCATTATCGCACTGGTAGTTTACTCCACACAAGTTGATGAAATATGGTCAGATATTGTCTAGGCTGGTTTGGCTGAAGAACCCAGAATTCACATCAAGCAGCGACCCAACAAAATTATAATTGAGTATCTATAAAAAAGCAAGCAGTTAAATGTGTTAATGTATGAATAAATAGTACTGTCTAATTTCGACATGGCTTCGACAAAGTCCCAGACGTATTGGCGCCAAAACACCAATTTGATGTTGACTTCTTGGTTCATGACCCAACGATTGAGAATATATTTTTTAAAGCCAATATATCGTAAATATATAATTCAATAATTTATTATATTTAGATAAATGTGATTTATCAATCAACTTTTATTCAGCAATAATGCAATAAATTGATCAAAATGACAAAATGCATTTCTGTTTCAACTAAATACCGTTCTTTTGTACTTTCCAATAAATAAATAAGCAAACAAATAAATAAAAATTAAGCAGCACAACAACTGTTTTCAACATAATATAATAATAATAAGGAATGTTTCTTGAGAGATAAATCAGTATATTAGCATGATTTCTGAAGGATCATGTGACACTGTGAAGTAATAATGCTGAAAATTGATCTTTACCATAATACATTTTAAAATAAAATATAACAATAACAATTCATTATGATTATTAATAATGATAATAAATGTGTCTCTATTTATTATTATTATTATTATTAATAATAATAATAATAATAATCAGCATCATTATTTTAAATTGAAATAATATTTCACAATATACTATATTTTAGATCAAGTAAATGCAGCCTTGGTGAGCATTAGAGACTTCTTCCAAAAATGTTTAAAAAAGTGAAAAAAATTAGTGTAAAATTTGATTCATTTAAATTCCTTTTGCAGGCCTAGAAACATTTTATTTCCCCAAATGACTGGTTTTAGGAGGGGGAAAAAAGTACTTTAAGGGTGGCAAAAATTTAGGATCTACCAACTAAATCTACAAATCTACAAACAAACAAAAACAAATTGTATTTAAACTGCAGTTCAGAGATTAATGGGCAAAAAGTCTTTTCGGCTACTAATCCCAAATGTTTTTTGCCCTGTTGTATAAATCTAAGCAATGTAGCCTGATGCAATACTTGCCTAAACACTGTAAAATCCTATAATCTGTGCTCTCTGATGCAATATGAAATGTTCAGTGCATCACAACATTTTGAAATTGTTAGCTGGCACTTCCTGCGTATCACTAGCGGTCGTCTGTTTTCGTTGTCATGTTGGAAGTCCTCTATCTGTAGGTGCAGACCCCTCGCACTTCAGTGGCTGAATTTTCTCTGCTGTCACAGTCTCATTTAGAATAGAAATAGATACACACGCGGTGAGGCCAGGTCTACCGCATTTCAAAGCATGTGGATCTCCCTGTAATCAAAATTTCTCATGTTATACATCACAATTTCATTCATACACTGCGGTGCTGTCTCTAGACCCCAATGCAGAGCCCGGTCCCAAAGAGGGAGGGCTACACGGGGAAAGAGGCGCAAACGCAGTTGAGCGCAGGACAGCGAAGTGTCTCTGTGATAGCACAGCAACGGGCACCCACAGCAGCCTTTTTCCCCCCATAATCCCCATCATTTCCACACTCGCATTCCTAGACAACAGCGGTCCCGCAGGGGCGCCCGCTCGGCCCCTCCGGGGCGCAGCACACCTAAAGGGATTAGGACTGCGAGACGGAGACCTGGAGAATTTCTGCCGAGCATTCAGCTGGCGCTATCACGCCGGCATCCTGCAATGTCCCTAAACGCCACGCTTAAGGGGTTGGCTGATTTTTTTTCTCTCTCCGTAAGCCCCAAACAGCTTCTTGCAGCCCCCATCCCCCTAAAAGCCTCCAAAAGCCACCCTGCCCGTGCGCATGCTGTAAAGCTCACAGAACAGCAGCTTGTTGTTTGCATAACATTTATTTTTGTCTCCCCATTATTAAATATTGCTGTTTATGGGCATCTTTTTAACAGTGTTGTGCTGGAATGTATCTATGGGTCAGTAAGAGTACACAAGAAAAGCAAAAGTCTCAAAGAAATTCTAGTTTAAAACAGATGTGCCAAGTGAAAGCACTTTGTATATAAGTTGAGTTCATGAGGTTTTTAAAAGGGTTTTATACCTTTAGTATAATAATCATGTGCAAACAATATTATCGGTTTAAATTATCAAGGAAAAAAGGATTTTAAATAAGTTTAATAAATGTTTAACTTCATAAAGTTAATAATAATGAATTATCCTATTAAGAACCAAAGAACATTTTAGAACCTGAACCATGCCTAAAACGTATTAAAATATCAAGCAGCAATTCTTGATCTTGTTACACAAACGTAAGGGTCTGCATACATACTTTATGCTATCATTTACAGCCTTCTTTTTTTTCTGCAATTTAGTTGCACCACAAGATCTCGGGAGAAAAGCTTTTTTGCATAGTAATGTGAAAGAAATAATAACCATGTAATGATAGAGAACTTTAAAAAGAAAACTTCTTATAAGACCTTATTTTAAAACATTTTTAAACATATTAGTAGAGCTGTATCCGCATTATTATTATTTTTCTGGGGGAAAAGCAGTAGTAGTGCTATGCCTGCAAGATTATTATTATTTTACATTTGCATTTATGTGATTGGTCCCTAACAAATCGAAAGCATTAAATAACTGTTCCTCCTCGAAATTACATGGGAGTGCAAAAAAAACAGCAAAAATGTAATCTTACAATAATTACAAACTGACAAATGATAAATATTTTATCATTACATATGATTTGTTACATCTGACATGAACGCAGACCACTTCATGTTGTCTCCAGTTCTACAGTGCATTTATTTCATCATGTACAGTATTTCTCTCTCCCTCTCTCCTGATTAATACTCTCACGTCATTCCAGAGAGATTATATTTCTGTTCTCTTGACAGCTTTGCGAGGGACTGACACACTATTAGTCTGGCCCAGCAGTAAATAACCCATTTGTTCACAGAGACCATTTTAAGCAATGTCTGCAGTAAATAAATCCAAAATCTGTAAATGATTCCTTTTTTCAAAAACAACTTTTCTGAGCCACTTTTTGTAATTACATTTCACAACCAGAACATGTCCAATATTGATTGTGTGACAAAAAAAAAAAAAATGTGCTTATGCTATCCAACTTCAAAGTAAACATCACTTGGTATAATACTACGCTGTTTATGTCATTGATATAAAGATATGCATCTGTTTCAGGTGTGACTTGAGTTCCAAATTAACCTGGATTTAGACAGGTGCTTAGAAAGATTAATAATACTCTCAACGGGTCTCATGCAGCTCATATTTGCAAAGCTTCACGTCATGCAGTGTATGTGATATTACAATATGCTGTTCTGTGATAGGCTACATGTGATGCAAACACAAACACATGTGACTGGGTTATTGCAGTCCTACCTGAATCTCCACCAGACACAGCGCGCGGAGCAGATGCGACATACACCGCCAAAACACACGCCACCGTCGCTCCCGTCAAGGTCCACGTTAACCTCTCAGACGACATTTCAGACCTCTTAAAGTTAGTGTTAGTTATTTGAAGTTTCATGCATGTTACACGTCTATTCAACGTGTCTCGAGACCTGCTATCATTGTTTTCGCGCGCCTAGTTTGAAAAGGGCGCGTCTTCAAAAGATAACGTTACCGGTAACGTTAAATGCATGTTTATTCTCCGGTCTACACCAATAAACGGAAGCTGTACTATCGAGGTAAGGTTTTAAAACAACAACGTTATCGTTTAAGTTACCCGCTAACGTTATATGGCAGCAATTACATCGCTAGCATTGCAAACGTTGCTCTTAGCAGCGGCGTTTGCGCCGATATGAACGTTATTAATATCGCGCCAGCGTGCGTTTTAGTCTTCGCAGCAACACATTCGTGATTGCATTTAGGCTACATCTGCACTGTTGATCTTTCGACTTTTTTCCGCCTGGAGTCCAGGACAGTGCGGGATTTCACTTCCTGGTTGGGCGGGATTTGTTGTAAATGCCGGTGAAAAATAAAAAATTACCATAGTAACCGTAGTTTCCGCTAAATTACCATAGTTACTGCAGTTCTTTATATCCGCAAATCATATTAAATAAATAGTGTCTCTATTAAACACTGTATAAGCTTTCAAATATTTTCCTTTTTTTACATTTTAATCTCTTCTTTCGTATTTTCTGAGGACAAAAATTAAGCTACCAGAGTTTCACTGTTAACTAACTGTTGGCTAGTTAATTTGGTTATAAAAACAACTTTTCTTGACATTATTGTTATTAACTTTCGCAACCATAATATTCATGGTTACCTTGAGATACCATAAATATGGTATATCTCTATTAAACACCATCTTCTTTCTTATTTTCTGAGGAAAACTCTGTTAACTAACTGTAGGCTAGTTAATATGGGTATCGTTTTTTTATTTTTTTTCTCAGCCTAACCATATTTCTTGGTGTTGTAGATGTGAGGTAGGCTAGTTGTTTTAGACTTTAATCCCATTATAATCTAGTGATGTGTAAACTTAGTACCTACAAGCCTATTATGATTGATGATTGCTTTACTATAAACATCCCATTACAAAAAGTGTTACTTCAACTGTTACTATTACCATTATCAAAACAAAAAGAAAAATGGCATATTATCACATATATTATTTTATTAGTAACTGCAGCCGGTAATGCGTGTAACTTGATGTGGATCAACATTAAAAATACACTGGACAAAACTTAAAACAATTAAAATTGGATTAAAACCATAAACTTCAATCTGTTATTTTAATTAGTGCCGAATAAAATAAGTCATCTGCCCTGACTGCCTGCTTATACACACTTTTAATTAGCTACCTTTAATTATTATTTTCTCTTTATTATCCTTAGCCTTCCATTCAGAGCTGAAATTGTTCGTCTTATAATTTGCACAGTCAGTACAATTAGGAGCAGTAAAATTCCTTCTGGTGACAGCTGGAGATGTGGATGTAGTACGAGACCCTTCAGTGCCTGACGAGTGGAAAGGTTACCCTCATAAAAATGTCATGCTAGACTGATCATTAATCCTCCACTATCTAAAGTGCGTCTGATCCTTGACTAAATTGAGAGCTCCAAGAGGCAGAGATGTGTCAGCACCTCCGAGTTCATAATCCTCCACGCTCCCCCCTTACTACAATCCCTACTGTCTAATCACTGATTCAACCACCTACCTGACACACACACATACACAAGCCCTCTTTAGGAACATTTTACATTGCTTCCAGGACAATTTGTAACGAACATAGAAAGTTCCTAAATAATACACACCGCTGTCTTCTTAAAACAATATTCAACAGCAGACTTTAATGTATATATAGTGCTGTCAAATGATTAATCACATCCAAAAGAAAAGTTATTGTTTACACAGTATATGTATGTTTACTGTGTATATTTATCATGCATATATAAATACACACACACACAGTATATATTTTTGAAAAAATTTACATGTATAAACATTTATATTTTATATATAAATATATTTAATATATAACATATCTTTCCTAAATATATACATGCATGTGTTTGTATTTATATATGCACGATAAATATACACACATATTATGTAAAAAATGGATGCGATTAATCGTTTGACACTCTATGCCACAAAGAGTGAAATAACATGCACATAATGCAATTTATAATATATATATTCTTTTTCAATACGGCTCCAAACTAAAGGGACAAACGTTGATGCCATAAGTAAAAGATACATTACCTGCCAGCTGCAGTGCTAAACGTATACTTACTTAAAGAGTCAATTAGAGTGCAGTATACAATTCAAATCAAGGGATGTGAGAAGGATTCATCTGGGTTGAAAAGTTAAAGGAGAGGGCTTAGTTTTTTTCTTTGACAGGTTAATCTGGGCAATTCGTGGTGTGTCTTAATTCTGCACCAATCTGTAACGGATAAATCTGCCGTTCTGGATGTTCAGGGGTTTGTTTTAACACTTAAATTCAAGTGAGAGTCATTTTGTTCTGTTTGGAATGGAACCTTTACAATATTAACAGGATAAGGTTTCAGAAAAATACACCTAAAAAAAACAATAAATAAAAATCAAAAATGTTACACAATCGGAAAGTGTATATACAAAGGTTGTAAAAGATTTATGTTTTATCATTAATACTGAATTAAATAGATATAACTGCAAACTCACTTTTTATTTATTTAGTTTTGCCCTTTAACTTACACCTCTAAAATGTGTTTGTTTGTTTTATTACGTTATTATGTAATTAATATTAAAATATGAATGAAGTGCAGAGAAGAAAGCCGCAGTATTTTTTAAGAGCAAAGCCATCGTGCTAAATGGTAACACATCACATATTGACATCTGCACGTAAATTCAATCACTGAGTGCATCAGTGAAAACTGGATTAGGTTTTCCTAAATCGCAGATAAATCCGCCACTCATTGCAATATGTTTCTGCTCCAGCCTGTTGCTTACTATCTGCTTACTTACTGTACACTGACAGTCTGTTTTAATCTAAACCCAAGAGCCTAGCAAACAAGTGGATTTTCAATAAAGCCCTTTAAAATCTGCAGTGAAAAATCCCATGATCCTCTGTGTTAGCTACACAAATATGCACAGCAATGAAAGGATTCGGTCTGAAACAGATTAATTGCAGTGGTAAATGCAATACGTCTCTCATGTAGCGTGTACTGTGTATTACTGCACCCTATTTTATTAACATGCAGCTCTATCAGACAAGCTTTTTACAATCTCTGAGACAAGCATGTAATGATATACAGTTCATTGGGATCTCAGTTTCTTGAAAGCCAACACGAAACAAAAAGGCGACTATTCAAGGTGCATTTAGACCACCTTTGTCTTCTGTTTACCTCCTTGTGGTTTACAAAGCACTCCAATTAAAATCCCAGAGATTAGGACAATTGTGATTAATATTCGTCAGTGGGGCCTGGAGTATGAGGCACAACAAAAGCAAGGGCTGCTTGGAATTGCCTTGAGCAGAACACCTAATGGCGGCCAATTAAAATAAGAGGATTCAATTTGGCCAAAGCAACAGGAACCTAAAGATAATGCATGTATCTAAAATTGCAGTAGATGCCACACTCTTGATTCCGCTTCTATCATGTTTGTTATGGCATTTTCGCAAATGGCCTGCAGTCGATTGCAACAAACCCTTTAATAAAAAAAAAAAAACGGACAAAATTGTTTTCTTAACATAATTGAGAAAGTTTGGGTATTAAAATAAGAGTGCATTGTGAAAATATATCAAATTTAGAGATATTTAGGTAACGCTTTATTTTAAGGTCTCTTAACTAGTTGCTTATTAGCATGCATATTACTAGAATATTAGCTATTTATTAGTAGTTGAGCACATATTAATGCCTTATTCTACATACCTAATCCTACCCAATACCTAAACCCAACAACTACCCTACTAACTATTTATAAGCAGCAAATTAGGACTTTTTTGAGGGAAAAGTCTTACTTAATAAGAAATAAGTGTTTCCTATTTTAAAGTGTATACAGTTTATTTATGTTTTTAGTTGTTAATGCTTTCACAAAATGCTTTTACAGAATTTAATGCTAATTATTTCATGGATTCAAATAATAAAATAAATGAATTATATAATTTTTTTTGTCTTTGTAAGAAATTTAATACTTTTATTTAGCAAAGACTCATTAAATTGATCAAAATGTTTCAAAAATTCCTGTTTCAGATAAATGCTGTTCTTATGCATCGTTTTATTCATCAAATAATAATAATTTAAAAATATGTATTGCAGATTCCCCCCAAAAAATAAGCAACATAAATGTTTTCAACATAGGTAATAATCAAAAATGTTTCTTAAGAACTAGATTGTAAAGTATGTGACCCTGAAGACTAATATTGCTAAAAAATTCAGCTTTGTCATCACTGGAATAAATAATATTTTTAAATAAATGAAAACAGTTTATTTAAACAGTTTTTCCTATATTTTTAAATATAGACTTAAGCATAAAAGACTTTCAAAAAGATGCTTCTCAGACTTTTGAACGGTGGTGTATATTATGTATCAACATTCATCTGGATTAATAACTGCTGTAAAAATAATGCATGATTCCTAAAATAGTGATTCCTCATAAAATATTAATACATAATACATAAAATAAAACTGAGTTAGTAACTAATTTGGACATAATGCAACCCAAGCAAAAATGAGTTTGAGCTGTGTTACAGAGGCGCGTAGTGGAGAGACTGCCAGGTTGGAGGAGTGTGTGAGAGAGAGACTGAAGATGTGCACGAGGGAGAGTGAGACAGCACATCACAGCATGGGCTCGATGTGGGAGCAATCCAGTTACTTAAACTGATCAAGATTTAATTAACACAACGCTCGGCAATTACTCTGTAATTAAAGTCATTTGTCCTCTTGTGGAGCTGAGAGTGCCACTGCTGCCATAGAGCTGCAAATTAGAGAGGGGAAGCGAGGAGGAGGATGACGGGGGACTCGGTGCTGCTGATGTGTTTGTGTTTTAGCCCTAGCTCATAAATACACTGGCAGCTGCTTGTTTTATCATTGGACAAGAAAGAAAGAAAACCTATAAATATATGTGAATTATAAATATGGGTTTGCAGAAGCAATTTGCCCAAATATGAATTTATGTTGTTGAGATCAAATTGAAAACCTGCTTGGTCAGTATATTATTAAGGAAGGGACCAATTCTCAATTAACTATTTCCTTATTACTAGCATGTTGGCTGTTTATTAGTACTTATAGAGCACATATTAAAATAACCTTATTATGCATTAACATATTTCAGATGCCTTAACCTGACCCAATACCTAAACTTAACAACTACTTTACTATAATTATTAATAAGCAACAAATTAAAGTTTATTGAGGCAAAAGTTGAGGCATGTTAATTATGTGTGCTCTAGTTGAAGTATATTTAATAAATATATGGAGCATAGTGCTTGTAGGTATACTTCAAAGTTTTTTTTTTTGTTTTTTTTTATGCGCTCTGGAGAACTGGTATTCAATTTATGCAATCTTATTTGTACCTGGACTATGCTTTTTCCATATTAATCACACAAATTCATAAGATTTTGTAAAATACATACATTTTCTAATGAGATTTCTATTGTTTTTGCATTAAAAGATACAGTTTAATACAACCAAATTTAATCTGTAAGGCAATTATGAAACAAAACTATTCAGCCAAAGGAAAAATCTAATATATTTAATCATTTATTGCATATACTTATTATTTTACTTGATTAATCATTTAAAATTACAACATTAAATAGGCCTAGACTACTTGACAAACATATTTCAGTTAAATCTACAGTGATGGTCAAGTGATAGTATTTTGATCAGCTGAAAAAATGGTTAAGTTCATTAGTTCTGTCTTTTGCTGTAGTCTGTACGTAGGAAATATTGGTTTACATGTCCAAAACATTCATTCTCCCATTAATTGTATTAATCAAGTGAGATATTTGTCTGACAACAGCCAGTGCTCCACACAGAGACCTGATCTGATCATCATCCAGTCTGTCTGGAATCACATGAAGTAACAGAACAGACTCAATCCAGAAGAACTGTGGAGAACAACATCTCTGAGCTGCTTCTAACCTACCTGCAAAGCTACCTGAAAAACTATCACAAGTGCACTGACGGTGAAATCTACTTTAAACGCAAAGGATCCTCACAACAAATGTTGATTTAATTCAGTGGCTAGATATTAACTGATAAAGGAAATCTATTTATGGCATTACTTTTGACAGCATCCTCATTTTACAGCCTTTTTTTCCAGTGCTGTAGCTTTGCATGTTTCTTGAAGCATCTTGGAGACCAGTTCTTCTGGATTTAGTCGGTCTCTGTTTGTTCTTAATGTCGTTTCAGACAAACTGGATGATAGTGAGATCAGCATAAAAATTGTTTGTATAGCATAGATAATAACAGCTATAATAGAGAGAGCAAGCCTTTCTGCAGCCTGATTTGGGACTCACTCACAGCTAATGTGACAACAAGCCCCAGTGAAGATTTCTTTTTTTTTTCAGATAACCTGGAACAGCTCCTATGACAGATAAAGACACCGTTATTGTGCACAGACATTTAATCTGACGTCACGTATACTAAAAAAGGTTTTTTTACTGAAAACAGCGGTCCATGCGACTTCTGCGCTTTCGGCTCGTGAACAATCCAAGATGACAACAGAGACGCCTCGTGCCGTACTTTCACATCAAGGCAAAGATTATGCGTTTAAAGGCAATTAAAGAGACCTTTCTAAAGCGTCAAGCATTCTCAGAGGTGAGGACACTGAACGCGGACCAAACATTTTAGACAGTAGCCACGAGCGCAACTCCGCTTACGGGCCGTAGATAATTAATGGGACATTTTCAGCGGCAAACAGTGACTAATTGCGCTAGACAGAAATAGCGAGGAATTAATAACATGCATCCAACACTTGCCACGATCCCCTACCGCTTCAATTTGCCGGGAGATTAAAAACGACTGCCAAGTTTACTAAATTAGGAGCGCGGGGGAAACAAACGCGCGCCTTGTTGTGTTCGCGTGCGCGCGTGTACTATCTCTTATTTACAGGCGATGATCTGCATATCATCTCTTGGGGTCTCACGCTGGGGGAAAGAGGTAAATATCAAGTACACCAACCCCGCCAGTGTAGGTGTCCTATTGATAATTTGGCCTCCAGCCTTCAGCCACCTGTGGCACATATCGCCTTGCCAGTTCACCGGGTCGCTGGACAGGGAAAACGAAGAGACAAAGCATGGTTAGACCTGTTTCCCCCTGCAGGAGTAATAGAGTTTAGCAGTCAACACCTTCCTTACCGAGAGACCCCCCACTAGCCTTCAAAAAAAAAAAAACCTGAAGGAATGCTATTGACATCTGTCATCATTTGGAAGCTTCCTACTTGCACTGCAATAATAAATGTAAAACTCGGATATCAGTTTATCCAGTAGGATCATATTTGATTCTAAGAGGATTCTTGTTTTATCCCATTTAGGATTGCTTCCAAATTATGATAGAAATTCCATTGGCATTCCCACAGGATATTTTGCTGCTCCACAAAGACCTCATGCGGTCAGGACTGATCGTGTAGTGGATCCAAAAGGACATCACTGAGGGTCCATGATAATGAAAATTGGGAAACATCTTTTATAAATCTGAAACGTGATGTATACTCTTTTTATTCATCATTTTGGTTTTAACAAGCTTTTATTTGTGACCTTGGAACACAAACACAGGTGTAAGGGTCCATTTTTTAAATTGGTTTACACATTACGAAGTGTGGTTCATTAGAATAGGACAGTGTTTGGTCAAGAAACAACTATTTGAAAATTTGGAATCTGAAGGTGACTATTGAGATAAACCCTCTCGAAAAGTTCTGAGCGATGCATATTACTAATCAAAAAAGTTTTAAAATATTTACTGTAGGACAATTGATCTTCTTGGAAATAAATTTTGGTATTAAAGAGAAATAAATAATTTTGAGCCATAAAATGTATTTTTGGCTATTGTAACAAATACCCATGACTGGTAATGACTGGTTTTGTGGTCCAGGGTCACATATGGTTTTCAAAAATGTAATTTAATGAAACATGTGGTGTAACCACTAAACAAATTAAAAAGTAAAGATACAAAATAATATTTACACTTTTAAGAACCAAAAAAAGTTTTTAAATATATTTTTCATGTTTATTTTATTGTTTTTACAATTAATTAATAAATGAAGTTAAAGTGTTGCACCACATGACATTTTATAACATTAACTACTTGGGGTATATAATGTAAACTTTTTAATATATATTTTATAATATTATATTATTGTATGTTTTCTTCAAATATTATGGCTTTTTATGATATCAGTTGCAGAAGAGGTGCATTAAAGTCTTTTTTTTTTTTAACAAATGACTAGAGGACGAAATAGCTTCATATTTTCAATCTCAATTAGCTCTCTCAAAAAGATAAAGGTGCATTAGTCTAACATTACAAAATCCATGTTACACACAGCATACATATAACTACAATAAAAAAAATTTAACAAGATCACTGCACAGTAATGATCAATTTTCAAAAGCATGAAGAAGATTGATACAGAAAGCTAATATTGTCTGGAAATCACCTTTCTAAAGGACTCAGCACTCCATATTTTGGTTTGATTTCACAATCTTGACACTGCTGATCGGGGCGACATGTCTCGATTTTCTGCGGCTTTGATCCTTCAACAGTTGACTGTCTGAGCTGGCAGGCATCAAATAAAAAGACATTCTCTCTTTCTCTCTCTGAGCACGATCATGCAATATGTCCTCGCTAAGCCTTCCGTATCACGTCTCGAGCAGTTCTGGTGGATGCACAGATCTCACAGGAGAAACTATTACCGAACTGCATTTCAGAATCACTGCAAAGACAGGAAAGGCAACAGCTGCAATTAAAAGCCTTAATCTTATTTTCATAACCCGAATGAGGAGAGTACAGGTGCACATAGTTACGCCGTTTGTGACAGGCATCCTCTGTGTAGCGAGGTGGCCTTTTCAGGCATATAATATTACATCACACTTGAGAATACAAAATAGCGCTCTGCAGGAACCACAAAAGACAAGCCGTAAGCTTCATCACAAATGCAGACGTTATGTCATTTTTAATAAACCCTCTTAAATGGGGGCAAGCCAAGCAGAGATTTCCCAACGAGCTTTCTGTCACCTTTACTACGATGACTGTCATTTGGAAAGGCAGCGTAGAGTGGGACCGAGACACATCCCATCTCCCCAGCATCTACAGGAGGAAATGTTAATTAGCAGTCATGGCATCCCACTGATCTTCCCTTTCAAAGCAGCTAAATGGCATGCTCAAAATCTAAATCCTTTTATATGCCCTTATTTGCAGAGAGAGCGCGTATGAAAGGGACGAATATGTCATCACTGTTTGACGGATAATGCGTTTGCCATTATTCCAAGCCCTTTCACTCTGTGTTTTTACTGTCATTTTTCAGATTCACAGTGAGTTTTAAACAGGAAGCAAGAGCAGCTGCAGACGAGTCATTGCTTAAATGCTTTTACAAATTATAAGGAATAATACTAAAGTGTAAGCAAAAACGTTGGTACTTAATCTCTAGTGTTAAATTTATGTTATGCATTTTAAATTAGTACGTCATTTATTTTTAGTATTGGTGTGTTTTTAAACAGATTCAGGTTATTATAAACAAAATGGCTTAAGTTCATGAAAGGTGCATTGCTCTTTTCTTACATAAAATGTATTACTGAAAAAATTGACAACATATATAACTTGTGGCAAAAATGTGTTGAAATTGTAGGCCAACTGAAAACACGTTCAAATCATTTATTTGTTCTTAAATGCAGTCATCATTAATCATATGCATGTTTCTGCAGTTCACGAAAAGATGGTCAGCGTCAGGATTTCACGTTCAGAAAATATGACTACAGCACCCTCTTGCGGCTGTAAATAATTACTACATACAGTAACTTCAAAAAAAAAAAATCTGAATGAGTGCCTTGGACGATGTTAGCATTTCTAATCATCTTTAATAATCTTAATTTTAATCATCTTTACTAAAAAAAAAAAGTAATCTCTCCCAACATCAGATCTAGTATGATGATTTGCGTCGTTTGTAGCCAATCCTTCGAGTGTTATCTTCAAAAAGTTCATAATTTTGTTGAGAACTGAATTTCGAACTTTATAATGGGTTTTATGATGTAATGCAAGAGCAACTGATGAAAGAGGAGCAGGAGGAAACAGATACTCTTTTTGGCCTGAAATTAACATTTAGCAAGTATTCCTCTAAATTTTGTTAGCCACACGGTAGTTCTGGTTTGCTTTTGGGGTTTTTTACAATATTGCAGAGGTTATTAAAAATAGTGTGGTGTGACCACCTAGTTCATTCAAAAATGAAAATCATCAACATTCACTTACCTTCATGTTGCTCCAAACCCACAAGTGGATCAAAAAGGATGAAAAAAAGTTTGACTGTTCTTGCTTAAAACATGAGAAACGATTCTGCTTTGAAATGGCATTAAGAGAATATGTAAACCAATAACTCTAATAACCAATAACTAATAAAAATGACAGATGCATTATCCAACACATAAATGTCTAGAAGACATCCCTAAACTAGATCTTTCGAGTGCAAAATATCTTTTAATTACAAACAAAATTAGTTTTCCCAAGCATACCATGGAGCACAAAATGGGCTTTTTATTATTATTAAATCTTTATAGCCAGGACACTTTTTTTCTCCTGCGTCTCACAAAAAGGATAAAGAAGTTGAGTGTATGTATGTATTTAGTGTGTGTTTTGCTGTTAATTACGCATGCATGCTTTTGTGGCCCGGACTAATTTTCCGGTAGAATCAATAACAACAGCGTAGTCCTAGAGTAATTATTTTTTGATAAACAAAATATGTTTGCTGCGTAAATCAGATGGATTTGTTTAAAATGTAAACTCATGCTGCGTCCAAAATCGCGTACTTCCCTACTATATAGTATGCGAAAAACAGTATGCGAGGCGAGTAGTATGTCAGAACTCATAGCATTCAAAATTCAGTAGGCGAGAAGTACCCGGATGACCTACTGCTTCCGGCCGAATTCTATAGTAGGCATACCATGAACACTT
>JAUCMU010000033.1:20361415-20372441 GCA_032275025.1 Enteromius treurensis
CGGATGACCTACTGCTTCCGGCCGAATTCTATAGTAGGCATACCATGAACACTTTCCTATCCCCTGAGGCTCCGGGAGAGGAGGCGTCATATTCGAAAAAATAGCGGAAAGTGGAGACGCGGCTCATTTTAAGTGTAAGCACCTCAGGAAGAAAACGTTATTTATTGTGATTAAATTACACTTGTTTAACACTATCTAAATTAACGGATGACTTATTGAATGATTAAATTGTCGCGCTGTTGTGACGACGCATGAAACGTGACATCATCAATATGGCGGATGTAGTACGTCCGAATTCCATTCTTACTATATAGAACGCACTGGTCAGGTAGTAAGTTCAATTTTAAATGTAGTACCTACTTAAGCAGTATGCGATTTCGGAGGCAGCATCATTCTCCTCCAGCAGGAGGTGCATTAAGTACGAGAAACGTTTCCCCGGTAACGGCTGTAAACAAAGCAGCCCCGGGCTTACAAACTGATAAACACGGGCCGGGCCAGGCGTGTGTGTGTGTGTGTGTGTTGATTCTTTCTCATGTAGTGAAAGTCTCTTCTTTTTCTCCCCCACTGTGGTCTCAGTGTTGCAAAGCTGCAATTAAAACACACTAACACTCTGTAGTGTAAAGTTTATTGTGCCAAATTTACACAACTGAAGTATACAATGGTTTGCACATGAATTGTGCTCCCTGGAATTCAACATGACTAAACACAAAGAAGCTTTTTTTTAAATCCTTTTTGGCGTTTAAAAAAAAAAGAAAAGGTTTGGCCTTATTTGAGTTAAACCACATAGGAGAGCCTCGCACCAGCATCATTGTTAATGAACAGTAGCCTTGCTTGAGTAAATATACTCCTCCGTTTTGCTTTTGATGTGAACATTTTACAACGATATGTTAGTTTTCAAGCAAACACTATAGGACCTATGTACCTATAATGTAACCATGTATAATCACACAAGGCGTTTACACCACAAGGGTCCTTTGTATAGATAAAATTCAATGAGATTTCAGTTTACAGTGTTCCCTTAACATCTCATAATAGTTCTGAGTGTGGTAGGAACATTGGGTTAGTCTGCAAACACAAGCATAACCAGATAAAGGATCAAAGGCTTGAGCATCATTAAAAGAGATATGACTACTGACTGTTCACAGGTTAAGTATCCAGACGCAGCATGCACTTGTAAATGAGTGATGACCAGATGTTGCCGTTCAGGCTGATACATTCATATAGACACCTACCACACAGTAAAGTACATATTTGAATAAATATATTAGTATCTGTTTTAAAACAAACTGTACATGGGCTATTGTGTAGTAAAATACTTTTCAGTGAGTAAAAAGCCTCTGTAAATGCAAGCGTTTTAAAAAAAATACCCCTTCAGTATGCCTAAAATATCTTCTTCACATCCCCGTAAAAATGTAGTTAGGCAAGAGAAACCATATCTCTGTATAAATTTTTAGGAAAATAGTGGAATAAAAGTCATTTTAATTTCATAAGCTTATAAAACAGTTGAAATAGGAGGAAATTTGACCAATGAGAAATGGTTACCGAGTGACTTCATAGCTCCTTTACGCCACAAACCTCCACCATCATTGTTTTCGATCTTATTTTCCAGATGCCGCCTACAGAAGTGTCCATTTTCACATCTACTTTGATTGTATACCAACATCAACATGTGGAAAATGATCAATTGGTAAGCATTAGGCAGTACCAAATTATTTGGGATGGTTTTCAAGAAGTGGAAAAAAAATAAATAACACCAGGAACTATTTAAGTTACTAACACTATAGCCAGTTCCAGAAATATTTGGCAACATCCTTGGTTAATCTTGTTACCGGATACCCCGGTATGAGTAAAAATACCTTTACGTCAAAGCTTAAAATCCCTAACCTTTGAGACAGAAAGAAAACAAAATGTGTTGGTTTCCAAATACTTCGATCATTGAAGTAGCTGAACAGAAGACTAGGCCAAAATGAAGCTTCCACTGTGGCTGATTAGTACTCCTTTAGGGGTGTTGTGTTTGTAGCACTTCATGTAAAGTATAAACAGAATGGGTTTTTTTTTTTTTTTAATCTTTGGAAACAACAGTTTCAGTATTGCAGTTCCCAAATCACCGGATCCTTGTAGAAGCCTTCAGTGGAGTTTGGGATGTGGGTTTCTGACCTTTTGGAGCTCATTGAACTACTTAAAACAATGCCATGTTCAGTCCTGGTTCAGCTACGACCATCCTGCACAGTTTAAAGTTCTTTGGAAATCACTGGAAGGGTTATTAAAGCAACAAAACTCCACAGGAAGGTTGATCATCAAGAAAGAACCAAACAAAGCACCTCGGGTCTAAAGCCAGGTAAAGAAATGAATTAAATCTCCTGAGTGATGTGTTAATGCTGGTGTGAATTGACATCTTGTAGGCCGGTAGATGAAACAACTCAGAAAATCGTGATGGACGCCTGTCATTCGCCAAATTTCACCATGTTCTTGAGCAAGAACCTGCTCTCCAGCATAAGCGTTTCACAGCTTGCGGTCACACCATCTACAAATTGTCCTTCAGCATACTGGACTCCTCTACACACTCAGTCTATAGGCCCTTGAAAGATGAGCTTCGCCCACTTTTGCGCCAGATTGAGTTGGGTTGCGCAGAAGGGGCATGCGGCGTGGAAAGCGTGGGTGCCGTGCGGTAAAGGAATCTCCGCCCAATAGCGAGTTGACTTTTCAGAGCACACGTGGCCGCAAGGTACGAAGGCGTGCGTTGGTGCGCCAGTATCTACGTAAAAGGCTGGTTCGCATCCGAGCCAGAGGGGCACATAGGGGCCCACGGTTCTGCACATGGGACACTCTCTTTGAGCGTTGGGGTCTCGTTCAGAACGGTGGCCCCAGTCGTGGTAGCCGTGAACGTGGCCACAGGCAAGGTAGACCCAGGGTTGTTTGTCCTCTTGGGTGGGGACACTGCTCAGGGCACGGCTGCAGCGCTGCATGCTGGGAAAGGCCAGGGTGTTGAGGCCCACGGGGCACTGAGGCCGGGCTGCGTTGAGCTCCTGCCGCAGAGCCTCCAGATGCTTCTGAGTGGGGGTGTGGAAAAGGCCGTCGGCTGTGCGCCAGAGTAACGTGGCTCCACACAAGTCAACCAGAGAGCCATCCTGGAGTACGTTACTCTCACTCTCCACCTGAGCAGAAAAACAAACAACGCAATGCATTCATTAAAGGTGGTCCGTACATGCATTTTACACAACATGTGTCCCATGTTGGGTTGCGGGAAAACCGGAGGTCTTAGGCTGGGAGACACCTTGGACAAATGGCCAGTGCATTACAGGGCTCACACTCTGAAAACTTTATAAACAGTCAATTTTAGCTTTTACTAACTGTTGCACACGTTCACGAGAAAGTAGCGTTCAGTGGATGGCAGTGCAATTCAGTTTATGGATTCAAACGTTTTAAATATGGATATTATTTTTCTTACACAAACGCATCGATTCACTCCCCCTGGAGACATGTGGAGCACTTTTTATGAGGGATGAATGCACTTTTTGAACCTCTCGATTTCACTGCCACTATAAAGCTTGGAAGAGTCAACAATTTTCAATATAGAAAACTCTGATTGCATTTGTCTGAAAGAAGAAAGTCATATACACCTAGGATGGTTTGAGGTCGAGTAAATGGGGTAATTATTATTGGGTGAACTATCCCTTTAAATTCAATGCTTTTCAGTCAAGTTAAATGGTAAACAGTCTTGCTCTCAAGTCTGCCTGACCTTTGAACCCAGTCTGCTTTACAACAATAACTATTAAGATTATATTTTTCCCACCGCCCTGGGCTGCATTTCCCAAAAGCATTGTAAGCTTAAGTACATCGTAGACCCACTAAAACCAATGGAGCTAAGATCAACTTAAGCTTGAGATCCTTTTGGGAAATGCAGCCCTGGACAGGAAGTCTTAACAACACAGTTCAGATTAGCCTATGGGTTGTAATAATCTGCTTTTACTGTTAGCAGCATTTAGCCAATAGCGTCTAAATATCTAATCCCCTACAATTTACATTGTTGTGGTTTACAACTGTACACTGATAAAGTGTAGATAAATGCATCAGTGCAGGGTTTTTTTAAGCTTGACTTTAAATGGAAGTAGTTTTACTATTGTTATGATGTCTCTCGTGCAGCACTTCGGTTTTCTTTTCACAGTACTGGGAGTGATTTTAGTATATCTGCAGTTATCATATAAATTGTCTTCCCAGCGAAAACAGAAGCCTATACAGGCATTGAAACTGAATGAGGAAGAGAGAGACACAAACTGCTGAGTCTTGCACAGTTTTATACACTTACACAGGAAGAGCAATTAACGTTGTTACATTTCTCACTGAGCCCGTGATAGACAGTGTCAGCACTTCTCCACCAGCAAGTTAAAAATCGATCTTTCATGCCGCAAAAATGCCCAGAAAGACTTGAGAACCGGGACCAGAACCAGAACCCTGTCTGCACACTTTCTGTGATTGCTCTCCCCATGTCTGCGTGGGTTTCATCTGGGTCCAATCCTTGAGACATGCACAGGTGAACTGGAGACACTAAACTGCCCCTAGCACCAGCTCTGCAATCATACAGAGGGCAAGTAGTTTTATGAATGAATGAATATTGTATATCAGATTTTGATGCTGTAAATATTGGTTTAAATGACAAATTAACATTTTAAGCAATATCCATATAGGTAAATGTTTAAATATTTTTTTAGCAGTGTTTATTAGCAAAACAGCTGTTGTGGTGTTGAAATTGGTGGTATGGTAACAATGCATGCAGAACAACATTTGTCCTCCAGGAGGAGCTAGAGCTCCTAATATTCAAACATACTGTGGGGATGTTTATCAAAGCTCTCATTTACCAAACTATATATAAAATTCATATAAGTATTACAATGTATTAACTGTAGTTACAATTATTAATGAGGTTAAACAATGCATAATGCATTAAAACTACTACATATTATAATATACAAAAGGATTGAAGCGTTGGACCCTTTTCAACAGACTGACAGCACACTTAATTATCAGCATAGCAAGTCCTATAAAAGATTTTATGTATTTTTTTTATTATTTTTTTTTTTTAAATGCATGCACCTAATAATTTACTTTGTATTATATTATCTTTGCATTAAATTAAATTAAAAAAAAAAAAAAAAAAAAAAAAAAAAAATTATATATATATATATTATTTTTGCTGCTGTGAGGGTGTTTCTCATATAGGGTCTATGGGAGTTTAGTAGTTTGACATTGTTTTACATTTTCCTAATTGCCATATACATGCATACATACATATACACACATACATACATACATATATATACACACACAAACTTTTTTTTGGAAAGTCATGAAAGCACTAGTTATATGATATTGACAATGCAGTTATTAACAAAATATATTTGGTGATGTCTCCCATTCACAGCTATAGAAGTTACCCAACTTCTGCAGCTAAGAAACCCAGCATTGTGAAAAAGGTCCATATCAGGCACATGTAACTAACAACTTGATCTAGAGGACATCAGTGAAAGTAAGAGTGTAGAGTGCCTTGTTAATCTTCAGTTCAAGAGTCATCCATACCATGATTTGAACCAGTAGACCTTGCTATCCCAGAATTCAATAGTCTGGAACCTCAATCAGTTTCAAAAAAACTCCCCGCCCCGGACTGAACCCCTAATTGTAATCTGATAATAAAGACTTTATGGTTTCCGTAATTTGAGCTTGATCACAACTTTTTGAGTGAATTGATGATTGTATAGACTGTGAACTAACATACTAACCAGTTTCCCTCGAGTTTGAGCGGACCGCGTTTCTCTCAGTGTGTAAACATCTCCACACACGGATATCTCCCTCCACACACCAGGCTTGGACTCCTCTGTAAACCCGCCCCGCGGGTGCATGACCAGCACACCATTGGTTGTCAGTCCGTCCATGTGACCATCTGGATTCTTCCATTTGGCTGCTTTCTCCTACAGAGAGACTTAATTACTATACATAAAGAAAAATGAACGCGCTGCACTCTCTTTTTAGTTACACATGGGGTGACTCATTCCAGTTAGCCAGACACACCTATATTTACCAGGTAAGTTTAGATCAGTTCCACTGGATCAGCAGAAGTGGATACTTCCCCAGACGCAGATACATATATATAAATGAAAGCTTAATAAAGTTTCGTGTAACTCTGATGAGAAACACATCCCACAGATAATTCCATTTCAAGACCAGGCAAGAAAACGCACTTACTCCGAGAAATATATTCTTGGAGGAATCGAAGCCTGCTGCGTAGATGCGTGCCGTGTAGGGCGGGTTACGTTCACACACCACCCGGCAGGCAAAGCGGGAGATGGTGCTTTGAGTAATGGGTGTGTCTTCACTCTCCCCTCCGCCTGACACCGTGTCAGTCACCACAAAGTCAATAGGGCCCTCCGTTGATCGTCCAATCTAATGTACAAAAGAAAAATTTAGGTTTCTCAGCCATCTCTTACAGCTTTCCAGCAACTCGTTTATAATCCAGGTCATAACAAATAGAAAAAGGTTAGGAGAACACTTTTTTTATATGAAGATTTAAATGATATTACTATAAAGTTACATTGGTTGCCAAAACGAAAAACTAGGTTCCTCAAACACTAGCTTGGGAGCACCGAGGGCAAAAGCTGCTTTAAACGCAAAAGCATGCTCCCACCAAATGTTGATTTCATTTAGTTAATAGACCTTGATTAAATCAACATTTGGTGTGAGCATCCTTTGCGTTTAAAGTAGATTTTGCCCTCGGTGCACCTGTGCTAGTTTTTCACAAAGGTTTGCAGGGAGGTTTCGAGGATTTTCATTCTAAAATGCGGTTTTAAAATGATAACGCACTAGTGTAAATGGGGGTTTATTTTGTATCTTCATGTCATTCCAATCTGGATGATGATCAGACCCGAACTCTGTGTGAAGAACCAGCTGTTGTCAAACAAATCTCTCACTGAATTATTACAATCAATGGCAAAATTAATGTTTGGAAAATGTAAACCGATTAGGGCTGGGCGATATGGATCGCGATATCTGTGTTTCATATCAGTTGATATCAATAATTATTGATATTTTTATGACCCATTTAAAATAAGGACCAGGAGAAAAATATATTACATTTCAACATTTTTATTATACCTTCCTCTAATCGTATTCCCCTCAGTTATTAAGACAGACATGTCTACAACCATGGAAAACTCAAATAATGAAAAAGTAAACATAATGTCACTGCCTCTGTTATATCTTTGTACCGTCGTTTCGATTCTTTGAGTACTTCTCCACGGTGGTCTGCTGCTTGTGCGGTGCTGCAGCTACAGATGTTGTTGGTTGAATACGGCTGTGCTCCAAAGGGTGAGCGCCGCTAAGGTTGTACATCAAGTTCGTGGTATTACCAGTCTTGGCGGGGACAGTCTTGCGTAATTTGCAGACGACATTGGTCTGACTACGGTCAGGCTTCTAATATTCAAAAAACTGCCGTACTGTCGAGCTGACTTTTCCTCCTTTATTTACAATTTCCTCGCTCGCTGTAGCACTCATTTTCTGCTTATGAAGAGCAATTCAGCAGACCAGCGCGAGACAACGATATGGCGCAACCAAACATGATACTGTTACATGATTGGCCATTAGCTTATCACTCCCTACGTTGCTAGGTTACCAGAGAGGGAGTGCCTCTGTTAATGCTACCAAACTAGCTTCGCAACCTCTGTTTTCTATTGATGGGAAGTTCGGATCCTCTTACACACTCGAGCGAGATTTGTTCATTTTGATGAACGAGACTTAAATGATCATTTAAAAAAAAGGGATAAATAAAATGTATTTTCCCCAACACTAGTAATCCTAGAAGATATGTACTGTAAGAATACTGTAATACTGTAAGAAACAAGAAATAAAGAAGATTCATTCATTGTTAACCTGGGTCTTCGGTCTATGATTAGCTCACCTCACCTCTTATCTGAAAAGTCTTTTAAGGGTCGTTCGTTCATAACGTGACGTGACTGCCCCATAACCCTATCAAATGCAGTCAGAGCCGGAAAGAGAATTGATTAAGTCATCTATCGATTCTTTTGAGTTTTGGCTTATGGGTCTGTCACGTCACGTGATGAACGAACGACTCAAACCCAAAAGACTTAAAACAGCTGAACTCATTCCAGTAAGAACTTTTTCGCAATGCGCATGCATGACAGAACGAATCACTCCCCGAGATGACTCGTTCTTCCCGAGTCATATTAAAGATTCGTTCAAGAACAACCCATCACTACTGCTTTCTTCTGACGAAGAATAACGTTTTACCGAACACATTTTTTATTGATATCGATCACGTGCCTATCGCGATACATATTGTTATGGTTTATATTTCATACTGACACAGTAACTGACATAAAACCATTATGTAGCTGCTGAATCCACTAGTGGTCTAATAATCAGTCAATTGTTTTGTATGGTTTTGAGCCAGGCGATCACTACTGTTCCTACACTATTTTGTGTCAACAGTAAACAGGATGAAAAACAGTCTTGCATGTGCCGGAACTTGTTTGAAGAGCTTAATTTAGTTTTAAAAGTGGGGTGGAAATTCCCAAGAATAGAGAGGTGCTCGCTGCACTAAATCCTGTTTATAAATACTTGTACTGAAATAAAGATGCAACGGTCTACACTTTATTTACTTTTTATAGAGACCGTTTCTGTTTTGTCCCTGTGGGTAGCTGCTGGTTCCTGTTTTTGCTTTTCTTCCCATTTGCTTCAATCCATATGACTCTTTCCCTCATGTGTCGAAAAGGAGAAAAAAAAAAAAAAAAAAAAAAACACCATACGCAACACTGTATCCGAGCATGTGACTGGGGGAGTTAATAAAACGCTCCAATATCACAGATCTTGATTAGCACTGGTGGAAAAAAGACCTCAGAGTATAGAGAAAGGCAACAGGCAGAAGCTGAATTTATGTTCTCGGCAGTGGACAAAAAAGGAAAGACATTTCAAAGTGTTGTTTTTGCGAAACGGTACCTGGAACATGTCTGTGTCTTTGTCATGGCTGTACTCCACCACCACAGTCTGGTTTCTGGACAGCGTGTAGGAGATGCTGTGCTGGCCCTTACAGTTCACCGCCTGTCACAACACAACAGAAGCATCTGTCAGAGAGGCTTTCCTGCTACAGTGGCACACAGAACCTTTATATTTGATAATACACACTTTCTGAAAACATTAAATGATGTTTTCCTGTGAAAAACACGCCGCCCCAATTCCTGGGCATTGATATGTAGTTCATAAAGCTTTTAGTGTGTTTTTACGTTGTTGCCAAATTGCCACATCTATAAGACTTCCTTGCACCTTTCATTTTGTCTGGTGAAAGAAAAATGCATAGGAGAGAGAAAAAAAAAAATTGTGCAGCCCTATAAATCAATGTCTCCTATTTGGAAATTCATAAACTGACAATATAAAGGCGGCAACAATAACATTTGTTATGGCCTCACATGACACTTCTATATGCCCTTTACTCTGCTAAACTCGGAAATCTGAAAAGGTTAGAAAGCAGCCCTACTAATAACCCTGACCTTTGTATATGTATATATAAAGTTTGTCCAAAACTAAATGGCACTGTAACAAACATGAAATTTGAGAGTTTTTAAACAGTCTATGTGAATCGCACCCCATCAAACATTCATTACTCAGACAGCTGTCATATGCAGCTCGTAATAAATAAATCATACATGATGCAAGTCAAGAGTGTAATAAGAGGCAACATCATATGACAAAGTAAAAGTATAGTTTCAATACGGGTTCATATCATTTCTTCTCAATCAAGTAAATAAAATTAGCTGTCACTGATATGCATACATGAATTGCAATACGAATGGAACTCGGCTCGAGACAAACCACAGCATTGCAGTGTTTAAATCAAGTCAATTTCCCATTGTGCGTATTTCTCGCTTCCCAATTCACCCTGTCTCTCCTTTAATCTGTGATTTCCAAATTACCCACATCTCTATCACGTGTGCTCAAGAGGGAGTGGAAACTGGGTCATGGTTACTACACTAGTGTGCAACAATGGAAAAACACAGCGAAAAGGGGAGGAAGGTGGTTTGCGTCTGTAAAACATAGCCAAATGCATTATGGTTTTTAAAACTCAGTGTCTGCTTATAAGCCAAGCCCAGGACTGTGTGAAAGCTCTCGCGCATAACACGGTTCTAAATAACACCGGAGGTCACAAACAGTTCACGTACGCGAACGGAAAGCCAAAAAAAAAAACGCCCCACATATGTCCTGTAATAACCCAGACTAAATAGTCAGGCTGGGTGAGTCAGTAACAGAACCAGCCAATGTATACAAAGTACTCAAAAATTATGTTTTGTACACAACCATAAATATTGGAAAGGATTAAGAAAAACACAAAGTGCTTTATTTTGTGCTTTAAAACTGATGGTTAGGAAGAACTCTCAATTTGTGGAAATGTTCATACTAATAATGGATGAATAGGTGAAACACAATTTCAGCAATCAGTTTGAGTCAATCAAAAAAATTTATCTTTTACAAGCTTCAAAAGTTTAAATAATAAATATATACTAAAACGAACAACCAGAGTTGCCCCCAGCATTGAAAGTACTTTTAAATGCTTCAAAGAGGCTCATAAAGCAGACTTCAATATGAGCTGAATATTTGTTTCACAAGCAGTTTGTTGAAGTCACCAATTAAACTTCAAACAAATAGTCTTTATTTACACAGAATAACCAATATTTTATGTTGTACGGGTTCCTTTGGTCTTTATACAACTTGCATTATTTATGTGTACAAGGGGTGTAACGATACATCATATCGTATTGAACCGTTCGGTTCAAGGCTTTCGGTTCGGTACGCATACGAACGATTCAGAAAAAAAAAAAAAAAAAGAAAGAGAATAAACTGTGTAAAATATAATGTTTTCAGTGCTAGGCTTAACAAGGCTGCGCAAACGACGGGACAGGGAACCCGCGTCTGCTCCTCCCACTCCCAAACAGACGAGAACCAGAAACACACACATTACAAACTATCA
>JAUCMU010000033.1:20372541-20393073 GCA_032275025.1 Enteromius treurensis
GGCTGACTTTTCCAAAACACTTCTTTATTTGCTGCTAAGAAGAAACCCCAGAAGTGATGTGAAGTATAGCTCCATTGTTGTTCAAAGTAAAAAAACTGTATTTTTGTCGTACTGAAAACATACCGAACCGTGACACGACTGTATCGTATCGAACCGAAATTTTTGTGAACCGTTACACCCCTAATATGTACTTTTCCACAATCTCTGTTACGGGCTTTCAAATACTTTCTAGTTGTTCTCTAAGACTTGTTTGAGTCAGCTTGTGTGCGATCTATCTTTGAATCCCAACAATAATCATATTTTAGCATTTAAAAAAAACAACAACAAAAAAAAAAACAGTACTGTGACTAAAGGGCTTACACATACTAGTCTGGTTGCACCATTACAGAAACAAACGATTGGTGTAATAATTTATAAATATATAATTAAATCAAAAATATAAAAAGGTATATTTTAAACAAGGTTTTACAGCATTTCACTGGCTGGAGTAGATAAAAAGGTTGCAGTACAGACACAGTCCAGTCCAAAGAGTAAAACTTCATTTTAGGGCCTCTTAGCTAGTTGCTTATTAGCATGCATATTACAAGAAAATTAAACATTAGTAGCAATTAAACACATATTAATGCCTTATTCTACATCCCTGATCCCAACCTGAACTTAACTGCTGCTGTATTTTTAGTATTATTTAAGGTAAAGTTAAAAAGTAGTTAAAAATTAATAAGTGTTACCGTCCGAAGCTATATTGATTATGTTGTGACTAGACTCATAGTATGCGTATGAGCAGCTTTCGGTTTAAAATTTGGGACTTTATTGTTGGTGGCACGTTTGTGTCCATAGCAAAGTGGAACAAAGAGGCTTGAGGGTGAAACACTGGGCAGCTCTCCCCACTCACTGCCAGATCACAACAGGGGGTCCATCTATCCATCCCCCCACATCCCACCCGTTTTACAGTGGGCCACAAAAGCTACAGAAAAGCTCCCAAACAATAGACCTACTGGAGCCGCACCCGTTGAGCGACATGGTGTGTGAAGCAGCTCCATCTGTGAGACGCCGGAGCAGCTTGGGCTTCGCGTTTGTCGTAAACACGCGATGAGATGAGCTGCTGCGGCCACCAACCTCAAGCCACAGGATCAAATTCAACTGTACCCTCCATCAGCACTGGACGGCCTTCAATGCAAGTGGCAACCTCTGCAAAAAACCTCCCAAACATCCATGAACAATCACATATTGTTCTTGGAATAGTTTAGTGACATTTTGTGACCCATTATCTGAAAGGAGTTCACGGACACACTGCCGGTAATCACAGAGCCTGTTCTTTGTTCAACTTTAACATTACAATGATGCAGCTGCACTTGTGTCACTGCTGGAGAGCTGGTCGGTTTTTTAGTTAACCCTTTCAGACCGATGCCTGGAGCCATGGAAGGCCTTCCACCTCAGAGCGCCGTGACCCCAAAGAGCAGCGTGATTCACATATGACTGTGCGCTGGGCTATTTTCAGCTCTGACGAGGCACTGCGGATGGATAATAAGCAGCCAACAGTAACAAAACCTCCCCAAAAATACAGCATGCCAGCTAGTTCCATAGCGAGAAGAAAACATTCCTTGCGTTCATGGGACTTTAATTACGGAGCCTGTGTTTTCGTGTAAAACAAACATATCACATTCTTCCTTTTTAAAAATGACAAAACACGCCTGAGTTTAAAAATAACTAAAACGCAGCACTACAGTGTGACCATTTCAGTCACATTTGCAACTGAAAATTACATTGTGTGAAAAGCATTCAGGCATACTGGTCTGAGGGTCCCAATTAAAGTTCACGAATAGTGGTACAACTGAAACTCCCAAAATGCATCTAACATGCATAGGTTTCGAAACTGGCTTTTTAAATGCCTACAGTCATTACATGAAGGGCCTTTATGACAGAACGAGACAACGGCCTCGCTGCGATTTGAAACATTCATTTCAATGGCTTCAATTTCAATCGCTTGGGAGGTGGTTTGTTGCAGAGCCAACTAAAAATCAAACGCACAGTGCAACATGGGAGAGCTTGAGTAAACGCTGCAGTCAAAGTTTTTACTTTCACCTCTGCGCTCTGTGATGATTACCCGAGCAGCCAATAGAAATGGGGCATCCAAAAGTGCGGAAAGCAAGATGGATGAACCGCTAGTAGACTTCAATAAATGTTTGATATAAGGTTTAGGTGCCAAAAGCGGCACTAAACAGGGTCTCATTTGAATCGCGCAACACGGACTGCTTATCTGCTCGGATCAGAGTTCGAAGACAGACAGAATTTACCATGGATTTACTGTAATAACACTCACTGTACAGGTATTGTGGCAGAAATGTTCACACTGTATTTTATTACAGGATTAAGGGCATTTAATTATCTTGGTATTAAGCTATAGCATGCATTTATACTGAATGCGTTTATACTAACGTTACGCTTTTTCATACAAATAGGCTACCTTAATCATAGATTTATATTTTTATCATAGTATTGAGGAGCTGTGTGGTTGTAAGTGTGTTTATCATGATTTATAATGTAAGCTGCTATGGGAGACAATGAAAAAAAAAAAAATAATAATAATAATAATAGGACAGAATAAATAAATGTATGGTTGCTAACATTTTTACAGATGTTAGCCAAATGATTTTGATATTATTATAACATTATAATTTACTAAGTAATAATAAATAATAATAAAAATTATTATTATTATTATTATTATTATTATTATATTAACAATGATCTGTTGATTTGGCATTGGCATTAAAAAAATTAAAATAAAAAAAAAAAGGTCCCTCATTACTCATTAGAAAATGCAGAAAGAAAGAATTTTCCCGATTTAGATTTTTATTTTGTTAAGGAAAATTAATGGTCAGGTTTCTACAGCTTTCACTTTGGACCAAAATTCTGGCAAAAATAAGTTAAGATGAAACACTGGTGACGTCACTTTCACACCACAGCACAATGCCCCACCGTCGTTTTGTTTTTTTCAGTAAAATGATAAAACAAATAATTTCATTCAGTTAGAAAACAGACACTAGAATTAACCACTGAATGAAGCTGCTCAATAAAGCATGCCGAACGACAGACATATCACTGATCAGGTTTCTTTTATCACATGAGGAGAATGAATCGAGCGGACTGACAGGAAGTGTGAGGTGAGACAGAGGAGACAATAGCGTTTTGTTTCAAAGCAAAATGGAATCGCACCAGTTTGGCAATATTTTGGTTTTTGAAAAGCATGTTGACTTTTGTAATTGTCAGGTAATTTTGGAAAATTTTCTTAAAATGTTTCTTATTTAATCAGTTCCACGATGTTTGCAGATTTCTACTGTTAATTTAAACTTTGTGTTATTTGTTTTATTTGACATCAGGTGCATGTCGCGTAGTGTAAATTTGTTATTTTATATTAGCCATAGTATATAGTCTATATATTTTTGTTAATAAAAGGTCTATGATTTATTTATAGACTGAGTAATGGTTGAGTTTAAAGTTTAATTTTGGCTTGAATTGATGCCAAATTGCCACTAGTCAAAGTAAAATCCACATCCCACTATTACAAGCTATTAAAATCAAAGGTGTTTCTATCAAATTGAATAGGAAAGGAATATTTGACAGTGGGTAACTTATTAGAAAAGAAAGCACTTTACTATCTATGTGGAGTTTGGTTCCTTTGCTGTTTAGGCTGTAAGAACCTTTGAAAGAGCTGAAATTACTTGGAAAAAACGATATGGACATGCAACGTGGTCAAGACCTGCCTGGAACTATAGCCGTGAGTTTCCCTGAAAGAAATGCTTCGTTCCATTAGTACTTAGAAACTGCAAATTTCCCAGTAGAAACCCCCTGGGGCCATGTGGAGCGGCACCTTTATGATGGATGGATGCACTTTTTGGGCTTCAAATATCTCAGCCTACATTCACTGCCATTATAAAGTTTGGATGTTGTTATTAATCGAACTCCAAGTGTACTCATCTTAAAAAGAAAGTCATACTCCTAGGATGGCTTGAGGGCAGGTCATTTTCATTTTTGGGTGAACTATGCCTTTAACTGAACCTCCCTCCTAATTTGGAGTTCCAAATCACAATCTCTGAAAACTCCAACTTCAGAAGCCAGTGTAAACATGATATTGTGGTCTATTGAAGACAACATCAGAGGAAGAGTAGAACCCTGCTGGAATCAGGCAGGTGCAGACTGAGGAGTTAAGAAGGATAATGGATGTAAGGTGGCACAATGCCATGGCTATTCTCAGCCTGTGACCTAACATAGCTTTAGGGTTCTGCTCGGTTGATCTTGGCCCAAACAAGTTTAATGTACAAGTGCCCACTTGTAGGTGACCCTTCTTCAAGTTGGTATAGATGTCCTCTGTAAACCTCTTTGAAAAAGGACACTACATAGCACTTCTTAAAACCCGTTCCTACAAATTATTCATATAAAAGTGTAGTTTCTGAAGTGACTAACTAAAGAGTAATATTACGTACACTACACAAAATGGGAGAATAAGTAATAATTGATTTTTTTTATTATTTTTTATAAATGTTGGCATCTTGCTGTGATGAATAACGACGAATTATACTCCAAGCATAACAATTAGTGGTCGATTGTTTTATCTTGGAAAGCAGGACAGTTGGTGGCCAACATGTAACCAATATAATTGTATTTATTTTAAATAATGTTTAAGAAAGTTGTAATCATTTGAAAATTAATAAAATAAATAAATAAATAAAAACAATTGTACTTAAAAAAAAAAAAATTACAAATTGTCATTAATTTTCACAAATCAATAAATATTTAATAAAAATCTAACTAAAGGAAAAACACTATTGTTATTAGTGGTCTGAGTGCCTGCTGGTTACAGATTTTTTTTTAGCTTTAACTTTTTAGTTAAAACGTATCTTTTAAAGATACTGAATGTAATAAAATTACATTATGAATTTTTTCCACTGAGCTCATAAAAATTAGGACTGTTGTTTCTATCAAGGACATGATATGTTGCCCAGGAGCGAGAGAGAGAGAGCAAGAGCATTTTTTAACAGATCTGAAGTCACACAGAAATGAAGAAGCTCTCCTCAGACAATGCTGGCTGTTGGCAGTTTGCCTTCAGCTGACTAGACGAGTGACAAAACAGCAATCACAGAAAGAACACAAAAAGAAAAGAAAGATCCAAATGGATAAAACCTCATGTTCTTAAAAAGTTCAGTCGCTGGGATGGAAGTTATGATCGAAATACTACCACTGTGAATTGATACAACGTGGGCTTCACTTGAAAGTTGCAGCCTGGCTGCTTAAATGCGTTCAAACAGATCCCCAACACCCATTAAACTTCTCAAGTGTCAGAGGGAAAGAAGCTCTCTGTGAATTTTAATAACATCTGGAGGCTCATAGTATCAGCGCAGATTAGTTTATTGGCTGTGGCTGCTCTTAATGACAATAAACTTTTTACAACTCAACCCCACCCATTATGTTTAGTACCACCCTGTAAATCCCTGAAGAATGTCTCAGTAGCAAGCAGATATTGGAAAGGTGGGGTTAGGTATGCTATCGCAGCCAGTGCTGTGAAGTCAATAAAAAGTTGCAATCTTTCATAACCAAACACGGCTTTGCACGGTTTACAACTGGGCAAGAAACCGACATACTACTCTCTGCTATGTGGAGTTGGAAAGTCTGGTGAAAAACGTCCATGCATTGCTGTTGCATAAAGCTCATTCTGGTTTTGACAAGCTTCAGATAAGCATGTGTTGATCATGCACTTGCATGGGAACGGCATAGTTCAACAAACAAAAATCAGTCCCTTAAGTTAGCCTTTCTCCATGGCGCACAATCTAAAACGAGTTGACACACCCTTGCTTCAAAATATAAAATGAAACGCAATCTCTTAAAAAGGGTAAGGCATTTGCTTGTGCCATTAATGTCAGAATATATTATTACAGCATAACTGCTGGTAACTTGGATGGAGAGTGAAGGTAGGCATTCAGACACAATACATCATTGAAGTTTACTCCCAATTTCTGATATTTTGAGAAACTAAAAACTTCAAAAACAAAGTGAGGTGGAACTCTGGCTGTGAGATGTGTGTAAAATCCAATTATAATAGGAACAATCAAAAACAAAGAAAAACGGCAGCACACAGCACAGAGAAGTGGTGAAGAGCAAATCTCACAGATGATTAGGTTTCCCAATTATGGTTTCTGATATGATATTACCTTGCTGGCTTGTGGTGTGTTAAGGATGTGAACAGTGCTGGGTTTGACACCATTGGCTTTGACTCTCTTGTAAAGGGCAAATCGGCTTTTCCTTCGCCCTCTGTCTCCGGTAGGGAGTGAACCATTGTACCTGTTCAAGAAGAGAAATGCCAAATTTAGAGAACATTAGATGAGGGAGATTTTAAGAATGTAAGTGTCATGTGGCAGGGATCTGTGAAATGACAACACAGATATCTGCAGTACTGGAATGCTCGTCATTCAAAATGTGCTTCATAATGAACCATGCTATTGCATAATAAATCAAACCGCATTGAAATATCTGTTCAGATGGTACACACCATGTGATTCAAGGCAGGGCTGCACGATTAATCCAAATAAAATAAGAACGAAGCGGAGATTGTCACGGGTCATCTTTTTTTAGTGATCAGTAGTAAATCTTCATCTGAAGGCCAGAAGTAGCTCTTGCGCAGAAACTCCAAATATGCCCAGAAGAAGAAACCCAGCTGATTCAACGTGACCAATAACCACACAACTACTGCAATATAGTTTATCAGAGTTCTTATAATAATTTTCGTCATAATAAAATAATGTCTATAACGAAATGCTAATTGACATTGTATCCTTTATTCAGTGATAAAGGCTACAATTAAATATTGTGTGCCTTAAAAAGGAATAGCTTACCCAAAAATTTTAATTGTGTCATCATTTACTCACATCTCAAGTAGTTCCAAATCTGTACCAATTTCTTTGTTCTGCCAAACATTGAAGAAAAAGTTTGTAACCAGGTTCACCATTACGTTCCATAATATTTTGGTCAATGGTGACCAAAAACAGCCTGGTTACAACCTTTCTTCAAAATATCCTCCCTTGTGTTCGGCAGAACAAAGACAATCATACAGGTTTTGGGCGAGTAAATGATGACAGAATTTTCATTCTGCCTGAGCTATTCCTTTTATTTTTCTGTTTCAGAAGCCACATCATCTCACAGAAGGATTTATTTCAAACACTCGACTGGCGTTATGAGGGGAGTTTGGAGTAAAAACGTGTTATTATTATGTGGGATTTTGGCAAGGGAAAAACATCCGTTTTTGACTACATCACTGTATGCTATTATCATTACGACCACAAACGTATTCCATTACTGCAACACTGCACTTTTCAATCAATTTAATGAAATCATGAACAGAAATTGCTGCTTTTGTGTAAAGCTGTAAATTCTTTAATTATCGTAAGCTGCCTCCGTAATAATTCTATGATGCACACAAGTGATAAAATCACTACATGGCATAAATTATAAATTTATTAGGCAGGATGATAGCAAAAGTGGTTTGCTCCGTTTACACACTTGTTTATTACTGTGAGGACACTTCCACGGCCCCTAAACATGATGCGGCACAACACAAAACGTAATTGGTTGCTTTACCCTTACACCGCAGTCTCACATCTTCAGCAGACGCATGACCACTGTTTATAAGAGGCCGCGCAGCGCCATTCAATGATAGTTCTAAAGGAGTGTACAAATCAAAAAACTTTAGAGGCGGGGCCTACATTGTAAGCTTGTTTACAGCAGCAATATTACATAGCAACATTTTTATTTGGCATTTTAGATGGAAAGACGCGTTCTGTGAGAACAGCCCCTATCAGCGTAGGTAATCATTAAATCAAGGTTCAGTATATCTAGCATCATCCACCCACAATTACTAAGTCCATAATCATAATTAGATGCGGTGTGGTTAAATTTAAATATTAGAACATAAATATGTATGTAATTGCTGCAACACATCAGTGCAGATGAACATGTTTCCCATGTAAATGTCCTCTTGTATAACAGCATGTGTAGTTCTCATGAAGTCACTTCCCTTGGGCAGGTTCCTTTTAATGTTGATTGCAAACCCAAACTAAAAACATACTTGTATCACTGATTCAGAACAAAAAGAAATGTACGTTTTAAAGGGATCTTATTCTAATTAAACCGATTACACTATTTCAGTGTAATCGAGACGCCTTAGAATAAATACTGTTAATACAGAGGCGACTTCTCATTGACTCCAGCTCTTAAGGTCATCCTGGTACAAGCAGTCAGCTCAGGAGTTTTGTTCTGCTCCATCAGATTTTCCTGGTAGTGTCCTGGATCTTTTTTCATATAGCAATCATGAGAACAAGGATTCAGAGTAAAATGTGTGCATGATGTCAGCACTTATGAGATGCCCCAACATCCTGTCTAGTGATAGGCATCAATAGACATTCAACAATCAGAGAAAGTATCAAGGCATGTCTGAACCATTAAATATGTAACATCCTGTCTGAGATCTGCTGTCATTATCTGGTCAGATTTAGCAGATGATGCACCCTTCAGTTTTCAAGATCCCACAACCCCGTCCAAGCAATTCATGGAAAGAATGGCATCAAATGTGAAAGCTGATGCGTGTCTCTAAGAACAAGTCCTCAAACGCTTGCTTGGTGGTGAGTGAAGCTCATTTAAATTTCTTCTAGATCATTAGACATGGTGCCTTGGTTTAACTGGTGCGAAAAGCAACCAATTGCAGCTTGACCTGACTTTTAAAAGGACACATTTATCTGAAATGGATGATTTAAAAATAACAGGTCATATGTGAGAAATAAAATAAATATTAGACCCAAATCATTTAAATGAAGATTTTAATTATGCAAATGACAGTACATCTGAGATGCTCTAGGTTTATCGTCTCTTTCTTTCAGAGGTCAGAGTTTGAATGGCACTGATTGTAAAGCCATCTCAGTGAGTTGGCAGAAACCTTAGAGTCAGCAAGATCCATCTCCCCACAGCTATCGGTCACAGAGGAAAGACACCATCACAAAAGGTGCCTTTTGGAGGGTTGTAGTGTCCCACAAAGCCTTATCAAAAAGCTCAGTCAGTCTAATGAGAACAATGAACAGAGAGAGGAGGACTGGAGGCTCAGATGTGCCTGTGCCCAGATCAATAATACCCTCTTTCAGCCTCTGCTCTCTGTGTGCCAGCAGCCAATGCCAGGCAACCCCACTGAATCAGGGCAGTGGAAAGTCGGTACCATTTTTTGTTTTTAAACACACATACAATGAATATGCCACAATACGTCTGTTTGGCTCATGCAAGGTTCCATAATTAAGTTGTGTGAATGACAGGTGCGTAATAAAAGTTTATCAATTTTACCTAAGACGACACAAACCATTCGAATATAAACTTCTACTGCTAAATCTTTATAGTTGTTCGGATCATATGATGCATTAACTTTTATGAGATTTTTATGAGCTAAATTTAGCTGACTAAATTTCAACATTTTATTTTCATTTAAATGTAGCTAAAATAAGTTGTTTTATAATAACAAATATCCATTCTGCATTTAAATGTCATGCATTTAAAATTGCAAATATGAGTCATAACAAAACAATAATTATATTGTAAATCATAAACTTACGCAACTACATGTTAACTCTGAATTTGCCTGGGTTTAAATCGACACGCCACTTACAACTTCACAAACTTGAGATAATATGCTTTTAAATATGACGATATCTTACAAAGACTGTATGTCTAAAATATTCTGCATACATTTTTTTTTAAAAAGCATTTTCCTTACTCTAACAAATGTTCCACAAACGTTACATGATCTTATGTATTTTACATGTATTAGAACTAGTTGCTAAACAAGGGCCTGCAGCTACCATAAGGATGTGAAATCAAACGACACTTGTTAGGAAACAAAACACTCTCTTTAAGTCTTGTTGACCACAGGCAACTTCTTAATTTCCTCAAATCAAAACCACTATTATACAAATAAAAAAAATTAAACCATAGGAAACCCCAGAGGGAACCCAGGGCGCCTGCAGCCAGGTTGGTCTACAAATTGACGTCAAACTGGAGACTGAAACAAAGCTTTCTGTGCTCCAAGACATGCTGCTCCAACAAAAACATGCGTACTTCAGAGCCCTTAAAATTCATCTCGTTGCTGTTTCAGCCCTGTAAACGCTGACTTACGGAAGTTTTTGAAACAGATTTTTTTTATGGCTGATATACAGTTGTATGGGAAGTTGGAGCTTACATTTAAGGAGGAAGAAAAGCACCAATTATATTCCGAGGCCCAAACTGAACTTAAACACACAATTTACTGCTTACAGAAATTGTGATGGCATGTAAATCAATAAGATCTTTATAGCATAAAATGCACAGATATCAGTTGTTACTCGATATATCCCAATAATATGTGTTTAAATGTTTAGTTTTATTAAACCTATAGAGTTATCGTGGAGGGCAAAATATTTGCAATACAAAGTCTGAGAGAAATAAACGCTCCTGAAAAGCTTGATCTATGATTTATGATACATTTTAAGATGACTTCTCTATATATATAAAAATATATATAAATAATCAAGTTGCTTTATTCCAGAAAATCAGTTCATCTTATTCTTCATTTACTACTAACATTATAAAAAAAAAAGTTAATGTTATGTTTACTTACAAAATGCAATTTTACACCAAAAAGACATACTACAACCTGAAGCTGGACATTATATTTATATCAATTAAAAGTATAAGCTATCAATCACATACCAGAAGGCATCTAGTAGATCGTATACAACACTTTTCAGCAATATTGTGATCATGTTCATAGTTTAAAACATTTATAAGTGTATGCATCTACATACATTATGCTGTATTAATAGGTTAAAAATAAATAAGTTTTTATAATATACATGCATACATATATGAACGTCTGTGGAACATTTCAAATTCGTGAGGTTTAACACCTTAGATTCAAAGGTCAGATTCGGGATGATTTTGATCTAAAGGAGTTCAGGGTTCAGCAGATTTTGAATTGCCCTTATCTGACACATCCAAAGCATAATGCCGTAGAGAGCCAACATATGCATTGCTCCAGGAATGGTTTGGAAAAGCCCTGCTTTAGATCACTGAACATTTGTGATTTACAACCCACCAGAGCAAGGAGGGGGTATTGTAAAAAGGAGGCAGCCTCTCTGCTCAGTCACAGAAAAGGAGGGGGAACAAATAACTTTGGTGGGCTGCTTCCGAATTCCTCCACCGCCCTTCATCTCGTTATGACTTCCCGTACAGATGATGAACGATCCCGATGAGTAGGTCCCATCAAAACCCAAACGCTGGGGCCAAAATACGAGCTTTGAGGATTAAAGCAATTCACAGCCTAACCATCCACCTCCATGATGGAGCAAAAAAAGCACATTACATTTAAAAAGCGTGTTTCTAAACACAGGGAAAACTCATTGTAGGATGACTTTTCATGCATACAAATAATAAGTGCCTAAATGTAGTTGTTTGACTGGCTCGTGCTAAGCGCTCGCTACAGCGCACGTGTTTCATTTGTGAAGTAACGTGAGCGCGTGAATTTTAAGAACTGGGAGGTCTGGCACACCAATATCAAGTGTGTAAACAAACTATTTCCGTACTCCCCGAAAACGCGTTTCTAAACCAAATAACTGTTAGCGGTTTGAAAATACGCTAAGGAGTCTTTAAAGAACCATACTGTGAGATTATAAAAGGAAACTCGGAGACGGCAAATAATAGCAAAGTCGCGCGAACTCGTCAACATTGTACGTTATACACATGAGGAAAAATAGCTGCGCGTGTGGACTCACCCCAAAACCACCAGTTCGCCGTACTTTACTGGCTCTTTGGTGGGCGCACAGTGCTCCTCTTGACCCGGTGAAAACATGAGGCTTTTCAAACAACACGCTCTCGATTACACGATCAATCCAACGACGAAAAGGGAAAAGACTTCAAAGGACGCTCCTAACTGCCATATTTCCCATTTACCTGCTCTCGATCTTGAGTTGTACTTTTCAGAAAAGAAAAAAAGCCAGTGAAATCCTACATCCGAGAGAGATTTAAGAAATAATGATAATAATAGAGCCTTATGTCTCGGGTATATTTCATTATAGGAACAGCGAGTAAGTTAGTGCTTCCATCCGCTGTAAGAAAAACAGTACTAGTAGGGGGTGGACCGTACCATTCACTTAGAGCGACTTTACGCGGGGAAGAGCACCAAGAAACTTTCCTAATATTATAGTGAATGTTCTCATAGGTTTATCATTGGTTGGTGTATACTTTGAAACTTTTGAAGACTGTGTTGCCTCTGCACAATCTGTAATGGACAGTTTGATCCTGTCATATTTCAACGTTTAAGATGAAAAAAGTCACCCCCTCTAACGGCGCAATCCAACACAACGGCGGTCTGAGGCGGCACCTTCAATTATGTAAACAAAAGCTGAAACTTGTATTTAAAGTAATACGCTTGGTTTTATCGATCTGAGTGCATTTTACGTAAAAAAAAAAAAAGAAAAAAAAAACATATATATATATATATTAGAGCTCCAGGATATATTAATGCGCATGACTATCACATGCAATTTGTCATGAATGACTATAATCGATAAAACTGAAAAAAAAAAAAATGAATATATATATATATATATAGTTATTAAGGAATAAAAAAAATATATGTATTAAATTAACCAATTGTTTAGCTGATTGTGACATGTATTAAGATGACTCTATTATATTTTGGGGACATGAAAATGTACTGCATAGTCGAATGACCTTCCACATGGTTATTGCTGTCACATCAGTATAGTAAGTATGTGTACCGTGTCTTCATGCTCTCTCTGTTTAAATCCTATTCACTAAACCTCTGTATCTCTGGGAGCGTCTCTCCCTTGTTGTTAGATCTGATCGGAGGACAATCCTCTTTCCACATACCTGCACATTCAACCCAATCTCCCACTGACACTGGTAAACGGAGGTTGCTATGGATACACACCTTGCCTTGAAGAGTTGCATAATCTTCTCACCATCTCAGGATACCTTGAGTGACAGGAGAACCCCGCATCCAAGTAGGAAGCAGGAAGAGGAGGAGCTTCCCACTTGCTGCACTACTTAGTATTCCATCCAGGTCTCTGTGACATCTCTCACATCTGCATGGCCAGGTGATGCCTGTGGAGAGTGGGGATTGATTGTTGAGATTCATTATTGCGATCTGATCCTCAGGGATGCAGACCTAGTGAGTGCAATGCATGATGGCCAACTCTTCCACTGCATTCTCTCCATTTCTACCGTTCCGTTTATTTGTTTTAGCACTTCTCCCTCAGGGAGATTTTTTTCCCTAACATGTTTTCAGAAACAATGGAGGACCGCATAACAAATGCTGTATTATGAAATCCATCCAATGGAGGGGAACAGTTCAATCCAGTACACCGAAGAGACATTATTTTTTGTTGGTGCACTCACTCTCTCTCTGTCCCTCTACTCCATTATCCTTTCGTTGGTCAATGCGTCATGTGTTTGGATAGGATGGAGAGTGCGGGAATGGAGGAGGAGGAGGAGGGGGCTTTAGAGGAAGAGAAAAGAGAGGGAATAGAGGAGAACAGGTCAGAGGAGTACAAATAGAAGACGTTGGGAGGGAATCGGGAATCTTTTCTCTCAGTTTTTCATTTGTGACCCGAAAGACCTAAAACAAGAGAAAGATGTGGCATTAAAATGAAAAGAACCCAATCCGTCATTCTTTTCCATCTGCTTTCTAATATTCCTCATCAATTCCAGCGCTTTGCCTTCACAGCAACTCTCAACCTCATTTTACAGCATGATCTCTTGCATCTTTTTTTCTATTTCTTCGTTAAAGCATACTATTATTCATGTTGCTTCCTTCCATCCATCTCTTTCTTTCCTCCCCCCCCCCCCTCTCTCTCTCTCTCTCTCTCTCTCCGGGTTCTTCAAGACAGTGCCGCTCTGCTGCTCTACATCACAGCTACTGTTTCCCACTCTCCTCTCACTCTTCCACTCAGCTTCGCTCCTCTTCTCTCTGCTCTTCTCCACTCATTCAGACCGCATGCTCCCAGTCATCTCTGGCACTGTTGGGTCTGCGTGGCCAGTGGAAGTGGACCCGGACACCCTGAAGGTGTTTTCCCGATCCAGTGGATCTGTGGGGAGGGGAGGGAGGGCGGGGAGGGGGTGCAGGTGAAGAGCTCGGTGTCGGAGGGAAACTGGTTGCGCGGCTTTGCGGCAGGGGCTGAGGAGGGTCATGCTTCATGAGTTAAGTGGATTTCGGACAGAGACTCCTCGCGCATCGCCGCCCCAATGTGGGGCCCTTTTCCGGATGGCGGGAACGTCCGGCCGGGAGCAATGAACCAGCTGGATGCTCCTCGACCACTCAACTGGACCATACGGAAACTGTGCCATGCAGCCTTCCTTCCGTCTGTGCGCCTGCTTAAGGTACCAGTGGGATGGGAAGATACTAGGGGGAGGAAAGAGACAGTAAGGTCCTTTGAAAAGAGAAATGTTTAGGAAACATTGGTTTTGGCTGGCACTAATTTGAATTAGTTGCTTAAAATCAGACAAATAGACAAGTAAGCTCTTGATTTTCAATTTAACTGATACATAAACCCTAATCATGTGATTACAATGACCTATGGGATTGATTCTTTCTGAAGCATTTTCATCCGAGCAGAAATTCAGGGCTTCTTAAGAGCTTTTTCTTGCAGTGCGCTGAAGCAGCTAACTTCTCTGTCTTATTTGATAACGACAGGTACTCAGCTCATGTGGAAGTGTATCGTCAGAATCTGAAGTGTTGAGGTCTTGCAGCTAAATTAAAAAATCGCATCGCATGGTGAGCAATAAGTGCGGTCAGCCTCTCAAGAGTAATGCTTTATTGCTTGCCCGCAAATCACTTACAACTTGTACATCCTTTACATTACAAGTACAGCATTTCACATGAATCAGAAACGTATCAGTTGTATGCATGAGAAAGATAATTACCTTTGTTGTGATATTTTTGCACGGAGGTGTTAGCTGATAGGTAGTAATATATATTTACCGCACACTTGGGACTGTGATAGTTGCTTTATGAGAAGGCAAGCTCCAGAGAGATCTCTGCTGGTAGTGTAGTAATGCATCCCAGTTTGTAATGCAGTTTCTTCTTGTATTATACTCAGCGAAGTTCTATTATCTATTTTCTCCTTGTGTTATAGTAATAGTACAGTGTGGATCGGTCACAGATAGTGCTTACATTCGTTTGGTTGTCCCAGGAGTGAAATCCTCCCCAGGTCATGACTCACAGTGTTATGAGTGGATCATTATGTTCTTGGTTCAGTGTTTCGGCTCTGGAGGTGTAGTGTTGCAGAGAGCTGTTACAGCGTGTCGTGAGCTGTTTTTCGCACTGGCTGTGATATGCAGAGAACTGGATCTTATTTGCTCTTCCAGACAAAAGAAATGGTTAGGGAGTCACAGGCTCCTAAAATGAAACATTAAGGAGCCAAATGACTTTCAATTGAAAACGTAGTGATCCACATGATAAAGATGGTTGCTCTGAAATGAGTCAGTTTCTCACTTCAGTTGTTTTAGGTTTGTTTTTAGTAGGTACACTGTGATGATTTAAGTTTTATAGACTACTAGGGTGTTTTCTATTTGCGTGTATAAATGTGTGCGACTTTAATGGCATAACGCTAAAGGCCCTTATTGTTTTGTGTCTTATAAAATAAATAAATAAAAGTAAAAATGTGACTTCCTGTGTAGGTTTGCCCACACACAGTTCCAGTCTAATCATGATTACAGTTGGGCCTCATATTGTAAAAACATGTATTTTTTAGTTGGTAAAGCCACAGTATGTAAGATTTTTGTAATAAAATATCCAAAAACCACTTGCACTGTTACATATTCCATGCAGTTGTGTACTAACATTATTCCCTAAAAGTTCCCAAATATTTGTAAATCCAGAGAAATTACATTTAAAAAAAAATTTAAATCCTGTTCCTCTATGGTTATGGTCGCCTATCAGTGACGAAATATCTGCGCTATTCTCAGTTTTCACCTTTTAAGTGTACAAGCGTGGACAAAAATGCTGCTGCACCGATAAAGTAAATTTATATGTGCTCAGTGTGTTTTACCAACATTTTAACCAATCTTATAACTGCAACGGCCAATCAGAAGCATTCACATGAGTTATCACTGAAACTGTGCACATGCTGATTGAATTCAGACTGATGTTGTCAATCTTTAATTTTATGTTAGTTTCAATTTTTCAACCTTCAGTTTTACTCTAAATTAAAATGGTCTTGAACAGTGTTGCGAGCTATTTGGAATTAGTTTCTACTCCTGATTTTGTAGTAAACATACTGTAGTCTCTTTGCTCGTGAATTTAAATTGTGAGAGTGTGAGATGTACTGCACATGTTTTGCATAATACATTCTATTGCTGAGTTACATAACAATGGTGGGCGGGAATTTGGATTAATTACTGTTTACCAATGCAGCATATTTGACCTATAAGTTGACTTTAAGGTGAGTGTTTCTGATTAGGGTTAGAGAGCAAATGTAGTTTCAACTGCAGGTGTTCTGTAGGTGACTGACCACAGGAGTTGAAGATTACAGGTTGGAAATACTGATGCCCTACATATGAGATTATCTCAGAGATGAGCAAACAGCTGTGTGTTTGTCCAGCTCTGCTGAGGTGTAGTTTGTCAACAGAGCACTAAAGAGGTGGTTGGGTATTTCACTATTTGTTCATGTAATCCTATGCTTGTGAATATATATATGTTTGTGCGCGTGAGGTCCAACAGCATGGCAAACCACCAACCTTCCAGAAATAATGAAAATACCTCAGAGCAAGTGAAGGTTTGTGACTGATGTGGCTGTATCTGTCGCGCTGGAGCTAATCTAATTTGCTGATGCCTTTGTCGGTTATCAGGGAACACTGGTAATGAATCAGATGCTTTGGCAGGTTACACCAATTTCACATGGTTTGTATTCCCAAGTGTCTGTAGAAGTGGATATGTACAAATAGTCTCCCTTTTTTACTCCCACTCATGGCAGTCCAAACCTGTGTGCTGTAATTTTTTTCATGTAACACAATAGAGTAGTGCTCATGCTTTCCTTTACATTAATGGTTTTTAGTGTCGTCAAGCTCCAAAGAGAATTAGTCATAATTATTAGCACAAATAACTATGTCAGGGATTTAGGAAGGAGGACCCATTTGCAGTTGAGTTCAGGGGGTTTATTAACAAACAGATACAAGGTGAATGCACAGGTGATAACATGAACACAATACACAACAAGACAAAGGAGGAACACTGGAACATCTCTGGCAGCACACGGCAGGATTTAACACCGAAAGGCAAAGCTTGGCAGGGTAGATAGCAAGAGCAAGAGCAAGACAAGATATAGCTAGACCAGATACTTGATGGCCGGCAATGCAGAACTGACTGGATGCCAGGACAGGACAACCAATGGCAGGGAACAGGACAGGAAGACTAAAACAAAAGACATGGCTCCACAGCAACAGATACACAAAAAGCAGACTGGGGAATAAAATAATAATAATAATAAATATAGGACAAAGTTAAAATAACAAAAGGTCATTAACAATAACATCAGGATCAACTAAAACATAAAAAGCACAAAGCAAGAGATCAAGACTAGGAGAAACTAAAATAAATAAAAAGCAAACTCAAACTAAAAGCAAGAGAAGGAGCAAGACAAAACATGAAAGTACAACGAACTAGACAGGGCAAGGGCACAAGACTTACCGGACAAACATTCAGCCACATCCACAGACACAGGGAGAAAGACAGAGAAATGAAAATGACAAAGAGAAGGAAAAGAAAGTATTAGACAAGACAACAGGGAGATGAGATAAGTGTGACAAGGTGAAACAGCAAAGGACAGTAGGGCCAAGGGTACAATAAATAGGGAGCAAAGCACATGAGGGACAGCTGCAGACAATTAACACCACAAGGGCTCAACAAGGCTAAGGAGAGGGTGTGGTAGAGAGGAGACAAGAAGGAGGGACTAGGGAAGCACATGGCTGACAAAAACAAAGCCATGTGCTGACACGAGACAAAAAGACAAAAATGCAGGCTGGATCTTGACAAACTATATAACAAGTTTTCAGATGCCATACAATAGCTTTGTGTGAAGACCTTAAAATGTAAAAGATCAAATTTGGCATTATTTAAAAGAAAGCAGTTTATTTTGTATGCTTTTTGTGTGCTTTTTGGTCTAACAACCGTTGCATAATTTGCTCAAAATATTTGTAAGGTTTTTTTAAACAAATTTCATGGTTCATTTAGCAATTGACAGAAAGGCATGTGTGCAATTGGATTAGATTGTTTTCAACTCTTTGGTGTATTTTTTAAGACATTTGCCAATTATGTGAAAATTAAGATGAATTAGATATGTTGGCATGCTCGGTGCTGAAGTGGAAGTGTGAGAGTGTAAACACTGAGTGGAAAAATATATGCATGCATACATATATATAATTCATGTGTATCATGTTAACTCACGGCAACCTATGGGAAAGCGAGGCAGATGTTTTTGTGTGTGGTATTAATCCTGTGAACTTTTTGATTCAATATTTCCTTGAATTTTGTGCCAAAACCAATTCCACTCATTTGAATGAAGTTCCATATGTCCTACATATTTCGTATATCTACTATACTGAGTAAACTCATTATGTCAGATAAGATATTCAGCCTGCGAAGCACTGAATATTTAATTGTCACGTTCAAATATTTATTGCCAGTTTATTTTAAATTATGCATTTTCCATTTGCGTTAATATTTAAGATTACAAGAGTTACATTTCTATCAGTATAAAAAAAAATATTTAATCCAAAGCCAAATACAGTCCTGCTTTTCTCATGGTGCAGTGGAAGAGTGAAGCCACGCATCTCCACAGCAAATGTCTTCAGGGTTGGTGGCAGGTGTTGGGACCATATACTGTATATTGAATATCATCTCAGTGACACACTCTGACAATCTCATCTCTCTCATTCTATCTCTCAGTGGCTCACTCTCATGTTTCTTATTTCTCTTTTCGTTCTATACTAAAGCGCATTTACTTACTGTGTGGAAAAGGATTGATGTAGAGATGAAAAAGACTGGTTTTAAATTCTGCTGAACATTGAAATTCATTAATAACTCTTTAGAGAATCAGCAAATGACCACACAAATAACTATACTAGAAAAAAAACTCAAAAGGATGAAGCCACACAAACACATTTTTCATGCGCTGACATCTCAGCAACTTGGATTTAGAGATGTATTACTCAATTAAATTAATTTATTCCTGTACAAGACATGGTAATAAAAGCATTAGCTCCTTAACAAGACGAATCCAAGTAAATCTTTGTCAAGCTTGCATTTTTCATTTCACTCAAGGATAAGTCAATTGCACATTTACTTTGTCTTGCAACTAATGTGAATTTTATTCAAAGGCTTTTATCTTTTCAGTTTTGAGTGTATGTTGAATAGAAAATACACCTTTCCCCATTTTCCACCTTATTCTTCATACAAATAGTCAGACAGTGAGGAATTAAATTGTTTTGGGATTTGTGTGTGTGTGACTGAATTCATGCAAAATGCTGATTGCAGCAAACTCTTGTTAATGGAAAAGTTGACATCTCTTACTTTGTGATTGTAATGGCAGTAAATGTTGAAAACTATATAATGGTTATGCATCTGGGCTTATGCAAAGGTTGCAGCTGTAATTTTGGTATGTCTGACCTAGATATTGGAGTTATGAGCTTCTGTTCTGGCCTCTGCTTTTTGGTAACACACCGTCTCTTGTGGTGTTCAATAAATTTATCATAAATAATTCACAAGGCCCTTAAGGAGTTCAGGTAGGACTGCTGCTCTGATTTCAGTTACATTATTATATTGAGTTAAAAGTTAATTGTATGAGAAAGTGGGCAGCTCATATCACTGGAAACATTGCATTTATAGTTATTCACTCAATCAAAAGACAGCCTGATAAATCTTCCCATAAAGATACTTGAAGAGTGACTTTCTGAATCACCGGTCTTTGATCACCAGAGACCTTGAACAACAAAAGACTGATTTTCATTTGATAAATGATGCATGGGTTTTAAATGCAAGTCAAAACATCTTCATATTTAAATAAACCCACTTTGCATTGCTTGAATTAGCCATGTTTTTACATATCTGAATAGAATAGATTTTTTTTATCATTGTATTTTTTTATACATTTTTTATCAAAATGTATAGGGATTGTAGCCTGGCTTCCACGATAGGAGCTCATGGGAGCTTTAGTCTGGCAAAGCTACCTTACTACACGCTTTCTGGGAGGCGGGCTTAACCTGTGTCCATCAGATGCCTCTGTATACTACTGGACAAATCTACAACCAATCATTCCGATGACGTATGCGTAGCGACGAAACCTGAAGCCACCGTAACCAATTGTAGTTAGCTTCAATAAAGCAGTAGGAAAATTTCTTTACTTACTTTAATTACTTCTGCTCCGTTTTCAAAGAAAACCTGTCATGAAAATT